>CAEGAF010123608.1:0-11947 GCA_903067075.1 Micropoecilia bifurca | reverse complement strand
TTTAGTCATTTACTGTTTTTAGGGCTGAAAAAACATCAGAAGGCAGAAAAAAGACTTTAAATGAAAACAAAGCAGAGTCAGGATTTCTCTGAACAACGTAAATGGTAAATTAAAAGGCTTTCCCTTATACATATTTAAATAAACTAAATGCTAATGAAACTTTAAAGCACATGTACAGAAGTACTAGCAAGCTTGCCAACCCCACAAATAGGTATTAAATTTATGTAACAATAATGCTTCCAGTACATCACAGTGGTAAAATAATATATATTTATTAAATATTCAAAACACTGTAGAACAAGGTTGGAAGGGCTAAACATGCAAAACCTTCACCTTCTGTGTTATTTGATGTTGAACCTGTCTGGTCTTTTCTAGTTGTGGAGCGATGACCTTGGATCGGACAAATTCTTAGGTCAAGTCATGCTGCCAGGGAGGCCTGATGACGTCTCTCACCCTCAGCAGCTCCAGCTGAAGAATAAAGGCAGTAAGAAGGAGGATAATATGCCTGGCAAAATCGCCCTGAGGATCCTCACTTCAAACGAGCTGACAGCCTTGTAATGAGACATTTGAAACGTACAGTATCTGACTTAAGTGTCATCGATGAACTGAAACAGCTTGAACACCGTCCATTATTATTTTTTGAAAGCTAGGAAAGCAAGATAATTCTGACCAGATTTTGGGTTCATTTAGACTTCTTTTTAGAAACATATTTTTGTTGACTACTACTTTTATATTTGTGTATTTGGGAAAGTATTTTTTCATTGAAACAATGAGTAAAACTGAAATAACACTACAGAGCCTGTCAGTGAACTTGACAGGATCATTCTACCTTGGTCATTACCTTCCTGTGCCATTTTACTTGATTCAAATCTCACCTATAGCGCAGTCTGGGCTTTCTGCCATTTACTTGGATTCCTTCTGTAAGAATTTCTACTGGGCTATTACGTTGTAAACAATGACGTCAGTTTTTAGCCTGCCTGTAGTTTTAGTAATGAGGAAGTGAATGAAATGTTTCAGATTGTGTTGGCCACGTTTCCAAATATTTAATTAACATTAGCAGCCGCCTCTATCGGATCAATACCAATAAAAACATAAAAAGTATTCAAATAATTACTTATCTTTCTAATGGTTGCTTCTGATAAACTTCTTCTCAACTTTTTCCATCTCGACATATGAAGCCAAAAATGTTTATCTTGAATGAAGCGGCTGCCACCATTGAAGATGATTGGTGTGATTTATAACCATCAGCATTGCCTTTTTTCTCAATAAATGTCTTTTGATAAATACAGTAAATTGAATGTAAAAGGCTTGTTCTTTTGCAGCTATTTGTAATGTGTGTTTTTTTATGTCTTAAATGAGGAGTCCTCCTGCCACTTTGTTTTGTGGAGATGGTTCTCCACTGTCAGTGGGGAATCTGTACAGGCGATGTCAGGTATCCTGATCGTGTTTGTGGAACTAAAATTCACAGATTTCCAAAATCTGAAATGGAAAGCCTTGCTTGGATTAAAGCTTGTGCGCGTTTGCAGCTCAACGGTCATCCTCATTGTTCCTCTCGGGCTTTATCGTTGATTTCTTTGTTGTTTCCCGCTAATAATCTTCCAGACCTGATTTAAGACTCCATAGAGAAATTTCTTGCCCGGCGTCTTTACCTCACTGTTGGCTGATAAGGTAGAAATAACTCAGAAAATGTATTGGGCAACACACTAAAGAAGAACTTGTAATTCTGAGACACTCGCATGTTTCTTGATTCACATATATAATTTTGAGAGATGAACTAAAGATTTTGAGAAAGAAGCTGATTCATGCTGTTTAGCCTGACCAGATCTCATCAGGTAGGAGTCACAGTGAAGTTCAGATCGTTGGCGCCTGCCCGTTTGTTTCATTCCTACAGTTAGTTCAATTTATTAGTGGTGCAAAAAAAGATAAACATTTTTTAAAATGATTTAACATAGTCAGACAATCGTGTTTGTGATGCTAAAATTCTGGCTAGAATCTTGAGTTCTGTGTGTTTCTAAACAAGACCAGCAGGTTTCTAACGGTTTTACCTGCAGGGGACGTGGGGGTGTTTATTTTCTGATTCTCCTTCCTTAAATACTTTCAGAGATCCAATCAGCCGTTTTACATGACATACTCCTACACACTGATATAACTGTTTTCTGACCCTGTTTTTGGATACTGATCACAGTAGCAGAGCAGGAAATCTAATGTCATCCAGCTGATAGACAGCTGTTTTGTGTTGTGGCTCCTGAAGCTGAAGAGTGGACTGACTTGTAAACACCTGACCTGGAGTTTAAGGGAAGATCAAAAGAATCTAAGTTTATCTTCACAAGAATAAGACTTTCTGGTTGGTAAGTGTTGCTTTTGAAATGTTTCTGTTGTAACTTTAAAGAGTATGTTACACAACCATAAAGAGCAGCGTTTACTGTTTTCTGAGCTTCAATCTTTACTGTACATTTTACTTTCTGTTTCTCTTGTTGAAATAAACATGAACACGTCTTTTGACAAATAGTTTTTCTGATCTTTATGTTGGTTCACATACATCGTAGAAACACTGGGGAGTGAAGATGGTGTCACCTGTAACAGCCAGATGAAAAACAAACTTAATTTCCTGAGACTCATTTTCAATAATTCCAATAAAGGGAAGAATATTTAAATCTTGACATAAAAATGGTAAACCGAAGGTAAGTGACAATAAACTCTCAATCAATACAGAATGATCAGTTATCAAGCCACCTCACCATTCAGGTATGGAGGTGAAATGTCAGTGGTAAGCACATCCAGCGTAATACTTGCGTAGTAGAACCAGCAAAGGTGAAAGTGTCAAATCTTTTCCAATATTATTAATACTTTTCATCTGTCCAGACAAACTCAATGAGTCCACTGAGACTCACTCAGGGTCATGGGTCAGTCTGGAGCAGTACAACAATCTCACCAAGACTAAATAATTTCTGATTCCTCCCAAATAAAGACCAGAATCCTCAGCTGTCTCTCATCTGCAGCTGAGGCCTCAGCATCTCCACCATGTCTGTCGCTTACAAGGATCAACACTACGCTGAGCTGAAGAAGCAGCACAACCAGAACGGGTCACTGTTTGAAGATCCAGAGTTTCCAGCCACCAATTCATCGCTTTATTACACCAGAACCCCTTCTGAAGGTTTGCAGTGGAAACGACCCGGGGTGAGTTTATTTCACCCCAGAAATGTTGAAAGTCTTTTTTATCTCCATAGATTGTTTTTTTTTCTTTTTTTCAAAATATTGTTAGACGATCAAGAACGATTGTTAGACGATTGTTTCCAGTATTGTCAAGAACAATCAAGAACAAACTATTGTTTGTTCTTGACAATCAAGAACAAACTATTGTTCTTGATTGTTTCCGATGTGTTGGATGTATTTTGCCTTTTTGTATGAATACTTTCTACAAGTACATTACTTATAACTGTAATGACAGCTATAAGTCTCTGGGGATTGTCTCCCATGAATCCTACAAAAAATACCCTGTACTTTTCCAGATTAAACTTTCCAAAGTTCTCAAGTCCTATAAGAAAGAAAGGAGAAATAAAGGACAGAAGGGAAGGAGTGAGAAAAATAAGGACGCTAGGTTGCAAGGACAAGTAGGAGGCACAATAGGAAGGGATGAAAAAAAGAAGGAAGAACTGCTAAATACAAAATATAGATTAATTTCTGGAAATACAAACATCTGCAAGTGTTATTGATTTCTTTTCCTATACTTATGGACAGTTATAAAATACTGAAATGAAATGTTATACTTTTGCAGACTGTATAGGACATCTTGCTACAGATTATTAGATGGATTAAGGCATGGACTTTGATTGGGTCATTGTAAATTTATTTTTTTGATCTAAATCCATTGCCTTGCTGTTTCTTTATCCCAGCCAGCCTGACCAGCTTCTCTGTCCTGCTTAAGATAAACATCCAGTCAGCATGTTGCTACCTCTACCATACTTTACAGTTAGTGGCGGGTTGTAAAACGTGTATGATATTTTTTCCACTTAAAAATAACTTAAATCCCAGTCAAATACTCCTAATTATGTGGTTGGAATGTGACAAAATGTAAAAAGATCCAAAGGTATGAATACTTCTTCAAAACCCTATAAGTAGATTGTTTTTAGTTGCTGATTTTTATTATTTGGTGATTTATAAAGTTTTGGAAAGTTGAGGTCATCCACTATTTAACAGTTATCAAGGTTGTCATTGATGTATTTAAAACTTTCAATATTTTAGGAGATATGTGAAAACCCACGCCTCTTTGTAGAGGGCATCAGCTCTCATGACTTGAATCAGGGGAAACAGGGAAATTGCTGGATGGTTGCTGCCTGCGCCTCTCTGGCGTTAAGACGAGATCTCTGGGAGAAGGTGAGTTTACTTAAAATAATTTGTTAAAAGTCTGTTTTAGCACTTCAAAGTATTTATATCAGACTATTAATAAATCAATAAAGTGTCTGACAAGAAAGTAACTTGATAAAAGAACTTATTTGTTTAGGTTTATACACAACTAATTAAAAAATGATACAATCTATTGTATTTTCAACAATCTGCTTAGATTTTTTTTAAAATATTCAATAGTTAGACTTTAAAACTTGCACATGAAATGAGACTGGTGGTCTTTGTGGGACTTTGGTAACAGCTTGTCCCCAAAACTGTGGCATGCAGTCTTCATTTTGAGAAGTTGACAGAAACTTAACACCAAAAGAAGTCCAAGTAGCTTTCAGCAGTGGAATAAGTGGAGGAGAGAAAACTATGTGAATGATCTGTTCCAACAACAATGCATCTGATTTAGTTTCATTCCTTCATAATGTTTCAAAACAACCTCTGTTACTGTAAACCGTACACTGGTTACCCATAATGCCATCCAAATATATATGCAGAAGATGACTACCCATTCTCTAATCCAATATTTAAATTGCTTAAAGATGTCATTCAGGTAATCTGTGAGACACTCAGAAAATGCGTTGTGCTTGCATGTTTCCAGGTTATTCCTGACTGGAAGGAGCAGGAGTGGGACTCAAACTACGCTGGGATTTTCCACTTCCGGTTCTGGATCTTTGGTGAATGGACAGACGTGGTGATAGACGACCGGCTGCCGACAGACAAACACGGACGACTCATCTACTGTCATTCAAAAGAAAAGAATGAGTTCTGGAGCGCCCTGCTGGAGAAAGCCTACGCCAAGTCAGTAAACCAAATCTGTTCCTCAGTATCCTGTACTGCCTGATAAAGCTGCATAGAAAGTCTTAAACTAAATTCATATGTTATTGTGGTTCTGTAGTGTCACTAAAAAACCGTGAAAAATCTGATCTTTAAGCTGAGTACATTTGTTTGATTTGAATAAGAAGTATGTCACTTTTTGAACTTATTAAGAGTAAAACAATTTTTTAAGCATCAGTCCATAACGTCATGCAAAGACAAGAGAACATGTCATCTAAACAATGCTGTGGTGTCTTATCTTCATGGATTATCTTTCTGAAGGTATTCACTCTTACATTCATTCATTAAACCCAGACACACTTCTAGAAACATTTGTGAATGAATAGATCAGTAGGAGCTCAGAGTGGCATCATGACACTATGTCACCTGGGCAAAACCTCGATCTAACTCTGCAATCAGCTGTTGGTTTGTTTCTAAGACATTAGAAACGACAGCAGCTCAGCCACCAAGTGGTAGGACATGTAAAATCTCAGAGCAGAATCACTTGATCCAGAAGAACCTGTTGTGCAGAGGACACATTTTTATGAGTCCACAGCTACAAATATTCATGTGGTCATCAGATTAGCTTAGGGACAGTGTGTAAACACAACTCAAACGCAATGCAAAGTGTTGGATGCATTGGTGTAAAACATACTGTCACCCGACTCTGGAGCTGTGGAGACATGTTGTTGGAATGATGAAACTTAGTTATTTCTCGTCTGTTAATTACATCTGTCTAGTAATCAAATGGAGCCAGCTGTTACCAGCTGTTACCAGCTGTTGCCAGCTGTTGCCTGGAGAAGATACACAGATTTTTATTATTTTCCACCACGTGAATATTTTAAGTTATCAAATTATTTTAGCTGATTATCAACTCTTCAAATGTCCCTATTCCCACTGTGTCCAGGCTCTTTGGCAGCTATGAGTCCCTGGATGGAGGTAGCACTAGAGATGCTGTGGTGGATTTCAGTGGAGCCGTGGCGGAAACCATCGACCTGAAAGAGTACAGGACAGATAAAAAAAAACAAGATAAGTTGTTTGATAATCTTCTCAAGGTGTGGGAACACAATGGAATCATCAGCTCCTCCATTGACGTGAGTGACTATGTGTTGCTGGATGTTTTCTCTGTTCACATTTTCTTAGTCTTCAGGAATGGCGAAATCAAACATTTTCTTTTAAATTTCACAGACACAGGGATTTGAACTTGAGTCAAGGACGAAAGGGGGGCTGCGGAGAGGCCATGCGTATTCGGTCACTGACGTGAAACAAGTGGATTTGGGTAACAGACTGCGGACCTACTTTAACAGTGAAACCATTCCACTCGTCCGCCTGAGAAATCCCTGGGGTAAAGTTGAGTGGACAGGAGCGTGGAGTGACAGGTCAGTAGGGGTCATGTTGGATTCATTTTCCTATCAGTGAGTTAGGGTTAGCTAGCCCCAATCTTTCAGAGCTTTATTCTTAAAGATTATTCCAAAACATGGTATATAGTACATGTTGTACAGTTGCTATCTGGTAGGCATGAATGTCCTTGGTTTGATGTGGCATTTTCATGTTAAAGGTTAAGCAGTAGTATTTCCTGAATACCGAAGATGTGCAGCGGCTTATATGACAAGTAGTTTTACAGTGGAATAAAACAAGGAAACTATTTGAGCAATCAGTCAACAGCAATGCAACCAATCTAGTTACATTTCTTAAGAATAATCTAACACAACCTCTGTCACTTGGAAGGAGTCACAGATTATAATGTATTTACTCTGTAAAGACACAAATATGAAAACCATGCATTATTTCTCCCATGTTACAGGGTGACACATGTGAAACAGCTGTTGTCTAATGTAGAAAGCTTAGAATATTCTCTGTGTCTTTTGAAAGTTTCCTGGTAAATAACCACCTTTTTTTGGCTTTGATTATTGTTTGTCAGTTCTGAAGAATGGTCAATGGTCGATGACACAGAAAAGGCCGACCTCGGCATCACAGTGGCGGAGGATGGAGAATTTTGGTGGGTCTGGGTGTCTGATTCACTCCAGCTAATTAATTTGATTCCTAACTGTTTGGTATTGATGCTCTCTCTGTTTGGATCAACAGGATGTCATTCACAGATTGGTGCAAGAACTTCACTGATGTGGATATTTGCCATCTGATCAGCATCCAGAGGAACTGGAATGAGAAAGTGCATTTTGGAAAATGGACTCAAAACAGCTACCCCCTGCTGAACCGCTGCGGAGGTTGTATGAACAACGAAGAGACATTTCTGCAGAACCCACAGGTGCTGATGGCTCTGGAGAAACTCTGTCCCTCCATCACTGACAGTCTATCTACACATACTAACTAACAACTTAAAACTTATGCATTTTCCCTTCTCTTCCAGTACTTGTTTGATGTCACCAAAAAATCTGACAAGGTCCTGATCTCACTGCATCAGAAAGATAGGAGGATCTATAGGAAAGAAGGTCAAGGAGACAATCTAAGCATCAGCTTCACCATTGTGAAGGTAACACAAATCATACATACAACTCTGTTGTAAAAAACAAGAACTCTGCTTTTAGTGAGGCAAACACTGGTAGATAGTTGCTATGGAAAGTTGTGTTTATTATATATTTGTATGTACAATTAAAATGATACATTACATTAAAAGACATATATTTTTTTTCTCACTGTCTGACGTGAAATCAGAATAAACTTTTCCTGTTTTAGGTCCAATAGGATCACCATATGATTTTCTATTTGGTGACTGCCAAAATAATGAGAGAGCTGTTTTTTTAAAGCAATTTGTATTACTTTGTTCAAAGTCAAAAGTCTAAATACGCTAAGATCACTAAGATCACTGCCTTTAAACAATTTGGGACATTTGATGTCCCATCTTTGGCAGGTTCTGATAGATTTATTTTTAACATCTGAATTAATTGGATCCGGGTGACTAATAAGGCTGGCTTGTGTTGTCCAGTAAGTACTGGTTAACTACTCATTAGTACTTGATATTAGTTCCTAACTACTGCAGTTAAATTTGGTGTTCCTGATCCTAAAGTGTTATCCCCTTAAAAAATAAAATTATTTGGAAACCAGTTTATCAAGTTATCTGTCTGATTTAGGTCAGACAAAAAATAAAATAAAACAAATGAAAGGGAGCAAATATATTCTAATAATAGCTAAACTACATGCACAGAAATAAGCTGCAGTGACGAATGTACAACTTGGAATTCCTTTGCAGGTGGAGGAAAACAGGAAGTATCGTCTGCACAACATGGAGACGCTAAAAAGCACGCATACGTTCCCCTACATCAACGCTCGGATGGTGTTCAAGAGAATCAAGCTGCCTCAGGGCCGATATGTCATCATCCCTTCCACGTTCGAGCCTTTCATAGAAGGAGAGTTCATGCTCCGGCTTTACACGGACATGGACTCCGGCTGCCGGTAAGAAACTGATGGCACTGAAAATTCAGATGATTTAAACTTACCTTTAGGTGAACTTGTGGAAATCTAACATTTTGTCTCTGGTAAACCGTTATTCCCACGGAGTCACACTCTTTTCTGTGTGAAAAGAGTGTGACTCAAGGCACACTCTTTTGTGTAGTTTGTTTTGAGTGTGACTCAAAACAAACTATTTGACCCTAACTATTTTAAAATGCTTATACAGCTGCATTGAAAACTAGAGCCTTCATATGTGGGCTGTGCTTCACCTCTGCGCCACCACAGCATATCCTGCTAGAAGTACTTCAAAACGTAGATTTCTATGTTAATATATGTTTTACACTGTTTTGTGTTGGATTAACACATTCATAGTGTTAACTTTTGACAATACACACTATTTTTTGGGTATAAAATAATACTGAAGTGTATTTGATTTCAGCTACTGTGAGTGTTAATTCAACTCTATCACAAATAACACTTTCAAAAGTGTAACTTCTACACCATCCAGAATGGACCAATATAGACCCTTTCAAAGTGTTGAATTTAACTCTGTAGGAGTTGATGGAACACTTTTAAATTTGCTGTGTATGCATCCTGGATGATGGATTATATTCTATTGGGCCAAGTAGATTGGTATTTAAGAGAATAGAAATATCATCATTAGAGCATTGGGATCTGCTTGACCTATCACATGAAATAGTCAGACTGGCTGCCTTTTGATTGAGGTCAGAATATTAAAAACATGATTTCTATCCATGTCTTCCCTCAGGGAGCTGGTGAAGGACAAACCACAGACTAAATGTTGGACTCCGCTTTTTGGATATCCTCAACTTGTTACCCACATATATGTGGACAGAGCTGAGATCGGTCAGCAAGGAGACCAGGCGGAGGGTAAGACAATGTTTTCTCAAACGAGTCCTGCTCATTTATAATTCACAGAAATAAAACTAAATCCATATTTTAGGCATCAACCCATATTTGATGATTTCCTGCGAGAGCCAATCAGTGAAGTCCACCACCAAGAAGAACTCTTTGACGCCGGTTTTTGAATTTAGTGCCATTTTCTACAGGAAGAAGGTCACAGAGCCTCTAACAGTGCAGGTAAGCTGAAAAATCAGTGACAGTGATTAGTCTCAGATCAGTGGGGCTGGTATTTACTGCCCAGGTTTACAGTTGTGTTTTAGTCATTTACTGTTTTTAGGGCTGAAAAAACATCAGAAGGCAGAAAAAAGACTTTAAATGAAAACAAAGCAGAGCCAGGATTTCTCTGAACAACATAAATGGTAAATTGAAAGGCTTTCCCTTATACATATTTAAATAAACTAAATGCTAATAAAACTTTTGTAAGTAAAATTAAAACATGTACAAAAGTATTGGCAGACCTAGATCTGTGAAAACAACACAAATAGGTATTCGATTTATGTAACAATAAATGTTTCCAGCGCATCAGTGTGGTAATAAACTGATTTATTCAACATGTCCTATATATTCAAAAACACTGTAGATCAGTAAAGGAAAGGCTGAACATGCAAAACTTCTACTACAGCACAGTATATCATTTTTACACGTTATGTAATTAAATTAGTTTGTCTAGATTCTATTAATTGCAGCCTGGGCAAAGTTTCTATTCCAACACAACAAATCACCTTCTGTGTTATTTGATGTTGAACCTGTCTGGTCTTTTCTAGTTGTGGAGCGATGACCTTGGATCGGGCAAATTTTTGGGAGAAGTCTTACTGCCAGGGAGGCCTGATGACGTCTCTCATCCTCAGCAGCTCCAGCTGAAGAATAAAGGCAGTAAGAAGGAGGACAATATGCCCGGAAAAATCACCTTGAGGATCCTCACTTCAAACGAGCTGACAGCCTTATAATGAGTCGGCGCCTTCTTCAATATTTAAAACATACAGTATCTTTTTGTCAATGAACCAACACAGCTCAAGCACTGTCCATGTTGAGTTAATTTTTAGAAAGTTAGAAGGAGAAAAGATGCTTCTGATTTTGGGTTAATCTTTGATTTCTTATTATTCCTATTAAACTTGGGGGACCTACCATTTAATATTGGAGCAAGATTTAGAGAAACATCTGTTTTTATCAGAACAAGAATCCAGAGAAACTGGTAGTTTATATGGAAGACTTCTTCTTACTCAGATTAAACATGGAACCTATATGTAGTTTTATACTTTTAAATTTTTGTCTTTTGGTTTTGTTGTTCCTTCTAATTCACTTTGAACTGCCTTGTAGCTGAAGATGTGATATAAAAATTACTTTACCTTCTTTTTATAAACATGTTCTAGTTTGACTACTATGTATTTTTGTTTTGGGAAAATAATTTCTTCATGAAACTATACTGTGAGCAAAATTGAAGTAACTGACATTAAAACTTGATGCAAATACATCACCAGTCATTAAAAGAATATCCTTGCATCATCGGTTGTATAGTTTTTACCAACAAAGCAGGTGATGCTTTGCTGGTAAAATTATGCAGGTATGACAACTTGAAAATAAATATATTCTCCAGACTGTGGTTTTTCCTCCTCTTTTTATTTTCAGTCCACTTCCCAAACTGCAATATTTTGTATTTTTACACTCAAGACACAGCCATGCACGATTCAAAGTTCAAAAAGTCTATTGCTTCAACCACAGTTAAAAATACTTTATCCAAAACCTCATTTCTCTCCCCCGATTCTTGCTTGTCCTTTTTTTTATTTATTTATTTTTTTTTTCAAAGACAGGGAAAGGTCTGCCGAGATACGCTGGATAGATCAGCAGTTTTACAAAGCTAGACAGTAATAAGAGTAATAATAATAATAATAATAATAATAATAATAATAAAGATAATAATTTAAAAAGTAACATGTTTTGTCTTTGTTCCATTCTCTTGATACACATTAATAGAGGGATTTTTCACACCACATGTACAGGTTTACACATTCAGAAGATAGGAATGTACAGGAGCAACCACAGAAAAGAGTGGGACGGGGGGCAGGTGGGTGTGGGTGGGTGTGGGGGCACGTCAGTGGCGTCTCCTGTCCCGAAGTTCACCTTTGTGCTCATAGTTCAGACCTGTACAAGGGTTAGAAAGGCCAAAACGTCCCAGGGCCGGGGAGGCTTTCCGACAGGCCACACGCAGCGACACGGAGGAGGAGGAGGAGGAGGAGGAGGAGGAGGAGGAGGAGGAGGAGGAGGAGGAGGAGGAGGAGGAGGAGGAGCAGCAGGAGGAGCAGGAGGAGCAGCAGGAGGAGGAGGAGGAGCAGCAGGAGGAGCAGGAGGAGCAGCAGGAGGAGCAGCAGGAGGAGGAGCAGCAGGAGGAGGAGGAGCAGGAGGAGGAGGAGGA
>CAEGAF010123588.1:0-11190 GCA_903067075.1 Micropoecilia bifurca | reverse complement strand
ACATACATACATACATACATACATACATACATACATACATACATACATACATACATACATACATACATACATACATATATATATATATATATCATATAAATTCTTAGGGCAGAAAAAGTCCTTGTAGTGTTATTTGCATTTTCTCTTCTGGCTACTGTATTACGTTTTTATGGCGTAAAGCACTTTGAAGTGCCTGGTTGGTGAAATGTGCTCTACAAACAAATTTAACTGAACGTCTTATGTTACAGTTTTTAAAGAGAAATTAGCAGGGATATTATTAAAACTGACAATAAAACTGATTGTAAATAGTTCAAAATTTGTCTTTGAAGTTTTAAGTTGATTCCAAAGTAAAATTTGTCTTCTAAAAGTCATACAATATTGTTTTAGCTTGGATCCATTAATATACAACTCTGTGAGGATTTTACTGCACAATGGAAGGAAAGACAGCTCTGAATTGTTAATCTGTTTATGAGAACTTTGCATTTCATATAACTGCAAACATTTTTTTTAAACAAATCAGTATTCAGATTGTGAAAAAAACAGTAGATGAAAAGCATTTTGTAGAATCTGGAAGTGCATAAAAGATAATCTGCTAAAAACAGCCACAAATAAAAACTGGTGATCAAAAATTGGAAAATAAAATCTCAGATCAGTGCAATCCCTGGGGACTCAGGGTCCTGAAACTAAAATGATGTGTGATCTGAAACATGGAGTTGGAAAAATGTCAAAGCGGAAAAAATAAAGCTCAACATGATCCAAGTGGCTATTAGCTTTTTATGGAAAGAAAATCAAAACAAGGTTAGGGTCATTCCTAATGAGTACATAATGTTTCTAGGAACAAAGTGGGAGTCATTAATCTGAACTAATATGTGCAGCAAAAACACATTTCTTCGTTTTAAACATCTGCCACATGTGTCTTAAAAACAGCTTGTTTCCTTTATCACTTTACAGAGGAAAGTATTTTTCCAGTAGCTTCTACCAACAGGAAATTGTTCAGTGACTGACTGACTGTTTGGCTCCAGACACTTTAACCTGGCAGCTGTAAGGTTCCCAAACCTTTTAAACAGCATCCTGCAATATGGCAAAGCAATCAGTGTTGTAATTCTGAGATCCTAGAATCCTATGGAAGTGATTGTTATAAATTGCTTGTATGCATTTTGCTTAATGATAAAAAAAAAAAAAGAAAATTTTGACAGTTGAAAATATGGACTTTTGAGAGGAGAGTTTTACCAGCAACCTGAAGTGAAATCTAATATCCCAACAGCAGCAACATATACAGAAGGTTTCTCAAGGAAAGCGTCAGACATCAACAAAGCTCCAAATGCCCCCGCAGTATTCCAGACAGGAAGCATGGAGAGTTAATCAAGTGAACTCCATCTGTTTGCACAATTACGCCCCTCAGTTCTTCAATTCCTCCGAGGAAAAAATAACATGATCTCACCTTCTCAGAAAGTTCCGACTCTTATCAGGATTTAGAGTTTGGTGGAGGTAAAAGCCTAAAATCATGGTTTTAATATCAAGACATGATGGGGGGATAGCTGCACTGTTAAGATGAGTATTTCTCTGGTATCCATTGGAAATGGGAAGAAAATGAGGGAAACAAAGGTTCTGCTTATAAAAGGTTTGGACCCATGTTAACTTACACCAGCTCCTGGGGTTCCTTTTTCTCCTTTCACACCAGAATCTCCCTAAAACAAAACATGTAGACGGTTTTCAGCTAAAGTACATTTATCAGTAGATTTATCTGATGGAGGTGAAGCATGTTACTCACAGAGACGCCTTTCGGTCCAGGCGCACCTGGAATTCCTGCATCTCCTTGGATTCCCTGAAAAACATAAAATGAACAAATGTATTTGCTGGAGTTATGAACTCACTGTGTCATTGCAGTTTACCCTGCTGACTGACTGAAAACTAATGAAAGAAAGTTTTCATTAGAGAGTTGCCATAGGGTCTCTATGGCAAAATAAAACTCACCTTGAGCTGCAAAGAATTTTCAAAATATGAACAACATAATTGTTTTATTATGAAAGATAGCAAAAGCAAACTAAAATGTAATAAATGAATTAAACATTTATTTGATAACTCTGATCCAGCACATCATATGTAAATCCACCAATAGCTTCATAAGCTTGGTCAAACATGTAAAAATTTTAATTTGTTCAGTCTGTGCAATTAGTAGTAGAACAGTCAATGTAAAATAAATAAAGAAACTGAAACTGACAAAAACAATAGGTTGACTACTTTGGTTAAACATGTAACAAACATGCAACAAACTTCTTTCAAAATGTTCAGAAATGCAACTAGGGATTCTAAATATAATGTAAAATAAATAATAAAGCATGAGGGCAGAAAGCATAAACAGAATAGATCTGCCTTATGGGGATCAGGCATAGTGCCTGATCCACTGCACAGTGCCTGATCCACTGTGCCTGATCCACTGTGCCTGATCCACTGCCCTTATAAGGCATAAGGCACATTCAGAAACAGGATGTGTTTCTGAAAACACATCCTGTTTTCAGAAACAGGAAAAAAATGGAATCTTGATGTGGATTCCCACTGCTAACAGATTACCTACCTTCTGTCCGGCTGGACCCAGTAACCCTGCAGCACCGGCCCTGCCTGCTTCGCCCTAAACACAAAAGTCAAAAACATTCTTAAAGCATATTATAAAACCTTGTACTTTTTTTAACCAGCATTTAAAAATGGTCTACATCTTACTTTGTCCCCTTTGTCACCAGTTAGACCATCAATACCAGGAACACCACCGATGCCCTGCAGAACAAAAACAGATATGTATTTATTACCAGACCACAACTTTTTAAGCCTCGGAGTTAATAATAAAATAAGGTCTCCATATCTCCAGGTCCACACCTTCTCTCCCTTTTGTCCAGGAGAACCTGTTAACCCTATAGAGCCTCTATCACCCTGGAAACAGAAAATAAAAGTTCAGATGGATCATTCAGGCAGACACAGGCATGCAGACCAAGGCGAACCGTCAGGAACTCGACCTGCTAGTATCACAGATGACTGAAGAAGTTAGAAACACGTACATGAGTTAACAGATCACACAGGAGAACGGGGATTAAAACACACAAAGACAAACAAAACACTTTTGAGTAAAGGTTGGACGGCCAGAATGTGTTGAAAAGCTTGACCGATACCCACTGTGGTCTAGTTACACGTTCGAATCCAAGACTCAAGGAACAATAGCTCCCCATTGTCCTTGCAGAGATGCATTGTGGGATTGCTCGCTGATGTCACCTTCTGCTCCAGAGGAATTTCAAAAAGTAGGACTGGGTGAGAGTTAATGGCTCCCAAATTACACGGTACGCTATGCGTCTTACCACGCCGCAAGACTTCCCTCTGCTCCATAAACCGCTTTACAAGTCACAGAAGGTTGCCCTTTAATTATTTCAGGCTTATATTAACACACTGCACTTATTTTAATCGCTGAGATTCAAAGACGTGAGCGATGGGACGTCATCTGCAGCAGGGAATCACCTGCTGCAGCTGGTTGCCGGTCCAATTGGAGGCAATCAAAGCAAAGCCAATTCACTTTCAGACCCGAGTTAATAAACACAAAACGCTGCGGCCTGCACGTCGGAGGCGTCACACGTCCTGAGTTTAGTTTTTGTTTTTTTCCCATTCCTTTTCTATTTTTAGAAATGTTTACAGGAGCAAATTGCAACGTTCTCGTAGAAAAAAAGCAAAGACAGATGCTTTAGCAGAATGTAACGAATAAGTGCGAGCGCATTAAATCAAACTTTAATGCTGCTGTCAAAGCAGGAAAGTTTTCCCAACAGGAGGGATGGATAAAAACAGAATGAATCGGGAATCCAAAGATATGTTCATTTTCCTGGAGCAAGTTAACTTTTATGAGATACAAAGTGGAGCAGAATTGTGAAATTGAAGGAAATTGCTAAAAGTCTTTCTTATTGTTTTTTTCCCAAAGGAATGTGAACATGTGCAGTTTTGCTCATCAGTTCCAAATCAGTCAAATATGATGCAGAGCATCTGTAGAAAATCTCAATGGGATTTAGGTCTGGGCTTTGACTAGACCAGGGCTCTAGTAGGCTCTCTGGATCTTCCACAATGACTCTTAATAACTTCAGCCAAAAATGAATAAAAAACAAACTAAAAAAACCCGGCCAATTGTTTTAAACACAGACATAATAACAAATGCCATTTTTTAACCTTTTTTCAAATTTTTTTCTAAAACACAGCAAAAATAAAATCTTATCAAAAATTTTGAGTCTAGTTTTTAATGCAAATCTCTTAGTGAACTTTAAATAAGACAAAACCAACTTCCAAATAACTTTTCAGCAAGATATAGGAGTTTAAGTCAATACTTTGATGAAAAAATGGTAGTTATAACATAGGAAAAAATGTTATCAAAATCAGGGACAAAATTTCATATTTCTTATAATCTACAAAGATATGACTGCTTATGGCAGTTTAGTCTTGATGCTGATATCAGGGATGTTTCAGATACCTGCTGTTCTACTTGTACTTTATAAATTTAGCACTCTTTTGTATGATGAATTTAATGTTTAAATTAAATTAATCATACATTTCATTTAAACAGCACAGCAATAAATGTCATTTAAATGGAGCTGAATACAAAACCTAAACAAATGATTTTCTGTCAACTTCACAGTAATGCAGCACTTGGTCCATCACATAAAATTCCAATGAAATACATTGAAGTCTGTTTCAGCAATGTCACTTTACAGGGAATATATGTATATATAAAAATATATATACACTGACTAAAACACGATACTATAAAAAGTATGTCAGGAAGAGCTAGTGTATAGAATATATATTGGAAAGTTTTTGTCCACATGCATTTTAAATATGTAAAACTCAGACATATATGTGTTAGAATGAAACTCATGCTCAGTCTGCATGCCAGGCCAGTTCACTTACCTTCTCCCCTCTGTCACCTTTGACAGAGGATAGTTTGCCCTGCAAATAATTAATCGATATGGATCAATTATTATCGAGGCTGGAAGAGAAGAGGAACAGTTGGAAGGCATGCAGTGTGGAACAACTTCAATTTGCCCTACATTGTTTAGGACAGCAACATGAATCTGAAGCTGTCGTTTTATCAAATGATATAACTTCAAGTCTAGCTGTTTTGCTTTCATTTGAAAAAAAAAAAGGCAGATGTGAAAGTGCACACTTTAAAATGTTCATACAGATTCTCCTCTTTCCCCTTTGATGCCCGGTGGCCCGATGGCACCCTTATTGCCAAAGTCACCCTGAAAAAGGTAGGCACATTCACACTGTAAGCATCTGAATGGACATAACGAAGCCTGTTGATGTGTCTCACATCAGACTATGATACTGCGGCGAGAGATGACCTTGTCACCCTTTAGACCAGGAAGACCGCGCGCTCCAACGTCTCCCTGTGGGGAATAAAAACGCTGTGGTCTTCTGAAATCTTTCAAATGAAGGATTCCCTCTTAAGCATGGCGACATGGCTACAGGAAGAGATAAAGCAGGATATTGTGTTACCTTGGCCCCTGGAGGACAGGAGCAGTTTGCCTGAGGACCTCTTTGCTGCTCTGCACTAGTAGGTGTCGGTGTGGGGATCTGCACAGGGGGGGCCTCGGTCATGACCTTTTTAGGGCACTGAAAGGATAGAATTGATTACAGTTTGTGGTAACCTATTTCTACATATTGAATGTTGGCAGTAGCAAGTTGATGCTTCTCCACAGGGAGCATCAACTTCTTTTCTATAATATTTTGGAAATCAAGTAGTTTTGGATGCTGTTCTATGTCTACAGCAGTTGTATCTGAAAAACTAACAGCTCTTTCATAGTCGTGCCCCCAAGGCAGGAACAAGGGGGCCATGGGCCCCTCTTGAACAATCTTGGCACTGGACCTCTAGGTCATAGAAATGTATACAGACTCATTTTCTCCAATTAGGACATAAAAGTAAAACCTAATAATTAAATAAAGACACTTACGAAATTCAATATAAAATACA
This sequence comes from Micropoecilia bifurca, assembly GCA_903067075.1. Taxonomy (NCBI): domain Eukaryota; kingdom Metazoa; phylum Chordata; class Actinopteri; order Cyprinodontiformes; family Poeciliidae; genus Micropoecilia; species Micropoecilia bifurca. Next base: position 5,195 of record CAEGAF010123588.1, on the reverse strand, counting down.
AAAATGTTTGAAGGAGGTGTGACAATCTGGTTAGTCAGGCTACAGTTACATGGTAATTTTCAAATGACTTATAAAATTAAATAAACTTCTGATAAAATGGAAAGCAGAGCTGATTTTTTTTTCACTTTAAAGAATTGGTTATGAAAAGATTCTAATCACAGATGGGCACTTGTTTATGTTCAAGAACCTGATCTGATTTCTGGGCATGATGGCTTTTAATACCGAACAAGCATCACTCATCAGCATTATTAAATGAATTATAAACTTTTTTTTAAGTTTAAAGTATTTTTCAAACATGCATGAAAGAATCAAGGCCACACTCCAGGATGGATGGCCATTATACAATGATGTGAAGCTCCAAAAAGTTTATTTTACATAATACTGCCCCTTTAAAACAGAATCCCTAAAATAGTGACCCAGTGGGAGTATACAGGGAGTTCCACTCACCGGCCCGGTGGGGAGATCACAGCAGGTTTCCAGTTCTGCTTGTTTGGAATCACAGTAAATCATCATCCTTTGGAGGTCAAACTGCTCAAACACACACAGGCCGTTAAACAGATCGACCTTTAGGAAAGAGAAAGCCTGCAGAGAACTAAGCCTTTAAAAATAGAAGGGGGTACGCACATCTATGGGAACGCTGTCATACAGTCTCTTGCCAATCACCGTCTTCCCCTGAATGTCTATGTCTTCCCGGTCTTCGATTGGCAGAGTCTGGATATGTTTGCAGTCTAGGTATAGGGCGACAGACTTCGCCTCCACGCTGAGGCCAATCTTGTGCCAGTTGCGGTCGAAGAGGTTGTCGACTTCGGGATTCTTGAACACAGCTCTGACGGCGTCTTTCGTCAACCCAACTGCATTGTACTCCACGGCTTTGTTCTCACCGTCCAGACGGATGGACACCTGGAAGACACAGGAAAGTTCAAACAGAATCAGCAACAGGTTTCTCAAGGCATGATTTCTACCCGCCTAAATTGAATAAAGTCATTGTATGTTGAAATGTTATATTTTTTTAACTTGGTGAGCCAACCTGTGGGATTCCATATTTGTCAAAAATCTGCCAGAGGTACCAGTCTTCCCGTCTTGAGGTTTTCCTGAATTTGAATGTTGTCACAAAGGCGTATTCATCTGGCAAACCCTGAGCAAACACATCCCTGCAAAATAAAGCAATACAGTTAATACTTTTCTTTAGGCCTGTGCATACTGCCTATTAGATTTCTATGTGTAAAAACCCACAGTGGTCACTCTGTTTACAGTAAGAAAGTAGAACATTCTCTCTTCTTCAAGTTAGTCCTGTTTTGCATACAGATTAGCTTTACTACAATTTAGCATTTTATATCTAGTGCAGCTTCGTTTGAGAAAATATCAGAATCATTATTGGAGATTTGTGCTAAGCCATTCTTGAGACAGCATCTTGTTGCCTACTGTTATCTGTAGTTGTGTCTCCACTGGCCATCTAATTGCACAATTTGACATTTCAAAAAAATTTGAGTAATGCAAATGTGCTAATTTCAAAAGAACTCTCATTTCAGAATGCATTTTAGTGCTAGAATGAGGTGGTATTTGGATGTAGCAAAATTAGTACAATTAGTACAAAAAGCCAATATGTTGAATATTTCTTAATAAAAACATCTGAAGCTGTGAGACATAAAATCAATCTGCTTGTCCTTCATGCGTTAGTCTACCAGTCTGATGTTTTCTGTAGTTTTGACAGAAATCTGAAACGCACTGATTAGTTCAGGCGGAGCTCACTCACTCCGTTTGCTGGACTATTGGCATCGTCCCGAGGCGAACATATGAACTCTGGCCTTCATCCACTCTGGTCCCTAGGATGTCTTTCACGTTGAAGTACTCCATCAGGTCAAATCCTGCAACATCACAATCAAATCATCCAGTTGGACTCGAGGCATTCTTTTAAAATCTCACACGTACATCCACAAGTTTGTGTCATTTGTATCTTTAGGAAAAAAGCAGCACTGACTTCCTTCCTCAACCATCCAGATTCAGATTGACGACACTTTAAGCATTTTGAGGCTCACCAAAAAAAAGCACATAATTTGATATCATCATTCAGTTCGATCCATAGTTTAATTGTGATAACTCAGAATGTTCAAGTATTAACAAACCTTGTAAATTACGGATGGATGCTTAAAGATGTAAATTGTTGTCAAGATCAGCCATTGGGAATATATTCTGATTTATAGGTGAAAATTAATTTGTAAATGTAATGAAAATTTTATTTAATGTATTATTTCTGTAATGTTCACTCACAACTTGACTTTAACTGTGACTCGGGATTGTGTTGTTTTGCATGTCTTAAGGTCATTTTGAGGGAGATCATTTGAAAAGTAAACTATAATCAGGTTCTAAAAGCACAAATTTGACTTGCTGCGGAGTAAACCGTGATTTAGTTCCTTAAGTGTCTACATTTTGAATCTGTAGACACAGATTCAAAATGTGTCTACAGATAACTTATTTTATTTTATAAAATAAGTTATAAAATATTTTATAACTTATTTTTAAGTTATAAAATATTTTAATAACTTAAAATATTTCTGAATTGCAGAGGAAAAATGTCCCCATATTTCTGAGAAATATGACAAATAGAGCATAATCGAGGAGGACTTTGTAACATGCATAGCTTTTACATTTATTAAAGTCTAGACAAGGGAAGTTCTAAAGAGATAGGAAAACCCAGAAACACACACACACACCCGCACACACACACCAATGAACACAAACATCTCCTGAGTATTGAGGCTGATTTACGATATTTTGGATTTCTCAATGTTTAGTGTTTAAACTGGGTCAGAACCACCACACCCTGCAGCTACTGTGTTTGTGGCCTTTTTTGGGGGCGGGGGAGTGAGGGAGCTGAAATCAACAGCTGGAAAATCGAGTCGTTTGTTGTGGAGTTGTTTTTTGGGTTCGCTGCCAGAAAGAAAAATAACTAATACTGCTGCTGACGAGGTCCTCTGAGCGTCTGTGTTACTCTTCGTTGTGTGATTTAGAGCGGAGCAACCACAGCCCACATTTAGGCAGTTTGGAAAAGGCCACTCCCTTGACCAGTAAACAAATGCCGTAGCCATGGAGATGCCAACGTTCGAGGGGTCTCGAACTTGGCTGCCAAGTTTTGCAGCGCAATGCGTTCTCATAGCAGGTGGCCATGTAGTGTAAAGTGAGTGAGAACAGCGTGACATTAGCTGCTCTGGGTGAATGGGGGTGAGGGGTGTGGGAAGGTTGGACGTATTCCTCCAGAGCTCTGGTGATGGGACGCAAGGCTTCCAGCGGGATTATTTTCACCAAGACAGTAATCGTTTAAATAGGAAGTTGAGAATTAAGGTGGTAATGTGAGCATCTGGTATAGGGTCAGTGAGTATCATAAGAAAAAAATAAACTTAGAAACTGGTGTCCTGGTGGGGCTAGCAACAGTGAAGCATGTTAAAAACGAAGACCTGAAGGAATCAACCAGATCAGATTCTGCCAGATTCATACACTCTTCTAGATCTATGCCGATTACCATGTTAGAATACTTGATGGGAACATTTCTCACATCTGTTTGTGGGAAATATCCCTTTACTTTGATCTGAGATGTTCAGTGTTTTGACAAATGGGTCAAAACATCCTTAGAGAGTCCTTCTGTTTTTGCTCTTTGATCACACTTAGATGTTTCAGACAATCACACAAAAATTGACAAGACAATCTGAGTAAATACAAAAGGCAGTTTTTTAAGCATATGATTTTGCCTATATTAAGCTGGCCTTGTGAAAATATGATTACAAACTTGTTAAATAACTTAATAACTAAGTTCAATTCCGCAAACCACATCCAAGGATAATTACTGGACCTGAAGATGTAATCATCTAAAGCGACCGTGACTGACAAAAATAGGCTCAGTGGTCCCAAAGAGCAACAAGTCTTGCCCTAATTCACAGATATCCAACATATGAGAAACAGACAGAGTTACAAAGAAATTTTTAAAACTTTAGAACTCCAGAGATCCACAGTAGCTGTGTTTCCATTAACCACAGAATTGTGTGGAAATAAATTGCTTAATGGAAACACGGCAATTTAAAAGGAAAAAAAAGCCCCTTTTTGTGAAAAAGATTTTGCACTAGGTGGTTTTTCAGCCATATTTATTAAATAGATATATTTTTCAAAACTGCAATGGGAACACTTTTTTTCACATCACACAAGTCGTGATCAACAGTCGGATGTTACTAGTGGCAAAAACAACAAAGAAGACAGCAGAAAGTAGTAATTGATGATGGTTTTTCTGTTTTTTCTTTTTTTCAGACAATGTGCATCTGGCTCCACCAGAGCTCTCACAGTATGACATTCATTCATAAAATGTTGTGTGTCATTCCAACGTGTTAAGTCCAAAGCTCTTCTGTAAAATCACTGACCAGTTTCCCAAAACGTTGCATACATACCCACTCACAAGTAGGCGGGGCTTGTTGCGCCAATGCCTGAGTAAGATGCCGACATCTTCTCTGATGGCTGACAGATGATGAGCAAATTATCAATATATCTCATGTAACTGTTTACATCTTACTGCTCAATAGCAGTTGTAGCTGTCACAAACAACAACTGATGATTTTTTACCTATTTATTTTAAAAAGTGCAACGTATATAAATTAAAACATATAAGTTACTGTATATGCAAATCTACCAGTGTTTATCAGTTGTCTATGTTTTTGTTGTAAAAAAAAAAGTCCTACTCAGATTATCTTAATTTGAAAATCAGACACATAAGTCTGACAAGAAACCATTAAACTGACTCAAGGTCTCCACTTTATGCTGTTCCTTAATGTTGCACTGGTGAACATTGTAAAACTAATTAACCTTATGTTGTTACTATCAAGCATGCTGGAGTACGAAGTGAAACGCTAAAACATCATTACTGGCTTTGTTTTGCCATGGTCGCCATAAAATCTTTCTAGTTTTCAAAAGGTGCAAGGCTAATCTTGCTATGTGCAGCTCATTTTTACAGGGTCAAAGGTGAGGGGTTAGAGTTCACTACACAGTAAAAATGCCAGTGTTGAATTAACACCCAAAAGTGTCTATATGTGTCCAAGTCAGCAGGTCTTAAATTCAACAGAGTGTCATATTAACACTACAATGGTGTTAGTGTTAAAATATATTAAAAGTAACACCAGTGTAGTGTTGATCACAAAACATAATGTGGTGTTAAAAAA
>CAEGAF010123561.1:0-11719 GCA_903067075.1 Micropoecilia bifurca | reverse complement strand
ATTTTTATATTTTGGTAAACTTGTCAAATACAGTTAAAGTAATAAACACAACCAAGTGCAGGAAAAATTAAACCTGCTAATAGATAAACCTGCAGGCATCAGTTAATTAAGAGAATTAGGTGTTTTACCTACAAGGTTAATAACTTAAACTGCTTTACAACTGAACCAGCTTCTTAGTTTCCCCTTCAGGACAGAAAATACTAAGTTTCTGTAAACCTTAAGTTTCCCTTCAAGTGATCAGGGCTGAAAATGAGAAAAATAGTCGGTACAGAAAATGTGGCCAACATGAAGAAAAAAAGCCGCTACGATTAATTTCTCTACTTCACAAACTATTGGTGCAACATCTGGTCATTATGTGGCTTTAGGGACATGAGGCTGCTGCGACTTTGTAGCAGTCAATCAAAACTCCAGCGTTTCTCTCTCTCTCTTTAACTAAACCACACATTGAAAATGTATCAAAGTAAAAGTTTGCAATTAAGTTCAGAAATATAGTGAAGTAAAAGTGAAAGTTATCAAAAATGTTCATACTCGAGGAAAGTATGAAGTACTCCAAGATATACTTAAGTAAAGTAGTGAAGTATTTTTACTTCATTACTATTCAACACTGGGTTTAATGGAGCATCTCCTGTAATCTGTGACCTTCTGGATCATCCTGATCCTCATGATCCTGGTTTTCCTGCACTGGGTGAGAAACACATGACCAGGTAATGAAACATGTCCTGTCTGGTTGGACGGCTTCAGATTCAGCAGAGGTGGATCCATGTTTTTCTGAATGATTTAGTTCTGCTTTGCTTGTCTCTACCTGCTTTATAGACCAACAACATCCAGAGATATTTCTCCTCCAGAGCACAAACACAGAGACAGTAGCGTCTCCGGCTCCGTGTCGTATTGACTGAAGTAATAATTCAGCCTTTCATTCTGTCAGCGATGAATATCCAGCATGCAGAGCTGGGAGCTCAGTGTTTGCTCTGCCCACATCACTGCAGCACAATTTATTCCTGCAGATCTAGTACAACATGCAGGATATCATGGCTGCAAAGCACCAGCATCAAACAGGCCAGTTTCTCTCAGAGCCGTCAGCTTTAGAGGAGCCCAGTAAAAACACATCCACTGTGTATCAGGCTCTACTAATACTGGAGTGCAGAAAAATACCCTAAATTATTTAAAATGATGGAAGCAAAGAGAAGAGACGTGAGCAACCCTTTGATTGAGACTCTGTCATCATAATGTAGGAATTTCTTTTCTTTAAGGTCTTCTGACTCTCAGGTCTTCAGGAAGACGAGCAGAGAGGCTGGGAATCGAACCTGAGACCTGCTCTACCGCTGAGCACAAACAGATATATTTCTGCTCTTCTTTCTCTGACGGTCCCAGCACAACATTTCCATCAGCAAGAGGTGGGAACTTTGACTAGACCGTTGATTCTTCTCTTCCCTTCCTGTTCCTGGTGTTGATGCAGGAAAACAACCAGCAGGAATGTGGATCAGATGAACGGCTTCAGCTCGTTTTCAGGTATTTGGGACAATATTTGTGTTTGTCATGACCGTAGAAGAACCGCCTGCATGGAAACACACAGATGATCCACCTCCTCCTCTGGAGCAGCAGAGGAGACACTTTCACCCCCTGCTGGGACCAGCAGCTCCAGGAAACCAGTAGGACCAGTTATGGGACCAGTGGAGGAACATCAGAGGACAGAGCTGGTCTGTGGAAAACACAGAAAATCACTTCAACCATCAACAGACTCATGACCACAGTTTGGGGTGACCTGACCTTTCATGACCTTTCATGACCTAATATAAATATTAATGAACTCTGGGAGGAAACTGGACCCAATCAGAACTGCGGGTCGGTTCTCCACCATGCAGCTCATGAATCAGTTGATATTAAATCTCCCAGATAGAGGAAGAGATGAGATGTGATAACAGGATCAACCTCCTCCTGTTTTTCAGTCTTTGCTTCATTATGTGATCCGACACAAAGAGCCTCAGGTTTTATAATCTGTCACTAATTACAGAAAACCTGAGAAGATTTCATCCTCCTCCAGCTTTTCTTCTGCTTCTTGGTATCAATTATCCTAATTATGTTTCCAGAGCATCATCACTAGATTGGTCCAGCATGACAATTACAATTAATGACATTTTAATTAAACTAATCACAGGTGAGGGTGGACATGCTTACAAGTTTGGCTTTTTTATTTAGTCAGTATAAATACTCCTAAGAAAGTATGACATGTTTCTCTTTTTCCCATCATGCCTCTGACTCTGCTCTTCATCTCGCTCTTCATCTCTTTGCTTTTTTCTTTCAGGGAACCTGAAATCTGTATTTGTCAGTGTAAAAAATAGTCCAGCATGTGGCGCCGATGTCCCTGCAAACCTACATATTAGATCATATCATCATTTCTTCATGCTGCGTATTGATCTGCTCTTTGCTCGTCACACCTGCAAACAGCTTTAATAATTATGACTGCAGGAGATATGAGCATATTTACAGCTGATGTACAGTGTAGCAGTGGAAGAGGCAGCAAAATTGACACAGATTATACTCATATTTTAGTTATAATGAGAGCTAAACCATTTTTTATTAAGTTAGAGGAAATATTAATGTGTAAAAATCCTGTTAAAACTAAAAAACCGAGGTTATAATCATCATTCAAAACTTTTTCCATCTTAAATGTGATATTTATCCTTTAAAATTTAAAAATAAATCTCTGTAATAGCCTGACTGCAGACGTGTCCACAGCCTCATCAGGTATTAGAGTAGCAGTGTGAACACCGGCGCCATAGAAATGGGTTTTATCTCATTACAGCTGAAAAAGGCTGAAAATCACTTTAACAGTTATTCTGGTCTGTTAATCCAGATTTTAGCACAAGTTTAAACCAACAAAGCCGTGGAGATCTGCTGCCACCTGCTGGTTGTTAGCAACACCACAGGCAGAAATCCTGCAGAGTTTTGGTTTGACTGATATTCAGCTGATTATGATGGGTATTTTCTTGAACCTTAATTTAAAAGAACCACAGACAATGCATGTGAATTAATGACAAAGCTTTTGCAAAAGGAGAAGATTCAGCAAACGGCTCCTCCCAGCCGATCACTGAGCGTCTAAAGACCTTTGGTTTCAGCTTGTCTTTTATTATCAAGCACAAACAGGGAGGACAGCTAGGAAAGAAAGACAGTATAGACAATATTTATTGCTGCACACAGGCAGTTTCTAGAATAGAGAGTATTCCGGTTGATAAGAAGACACCTGTGGAAACACAACCCAAGGTCTGGGAAACACACAGTCAACTGTTTCACATGAAGATGAACAGGCAGACGTGGCCTTCAGGTCAGTCTATACACACTGAAGAAAGAGACACTTTAAACTGAAAATAACAATAATCTATATTAACTATTGGGCTGCACAGTGGCGCAGTTGGTAGAGCTGTTGCCTTGCAACAAGAAGGTTCTGGGTTCAATTCCCGCCCCGGCCTTTCTGCATGGAGTTTGCATGTTCTCCCTGTGCATGCGTGGGTTTTCTCCAGGTTCTCCGGTTTCCTCCCACAGTCCAAAAACATGACTGTCAGGTTAATTGGTCTCTCCAAATTGTCCCTAGGTGTGCATGGTTGTTTGTCCTGTGTGTCTCTGTGTTGCCCTGCGACAGACTGGCGACCTGTCCAGGGCGAACCCTGCCTACCGCCCGGAACGTCAGCTGGAGAGGAACCAGCAACCCTCCCGACCCCCCTAAGGGACAAGGGTGCAAAGAAAATGTATGGATGGATGGATATATTAACTATTGTTGATTAACATTAGACTGAATATGAACTAAAGTAATAACAAAATGATAATACCAAAAAATCTCTAACAGATTACATTCATCATATCTCAGTATTTTATGCTCTGCGATTGATTTTATGTAAACTTGTTCTGCCTCCAGTTCAACGTCTCTGGATGCTGAACTAACTGGATGTGTTGTGATGCCAGTGGCGGTGCTGAGTGTGTGAGAGTGTGATGAAAGCCTTGGACCTGATGAGCATTCAGGGGAAGAAGCAACACGTCTCCAAGCAATCAGCACTGTGAGGTGAGTCTGGCAGGCTGCAACCAGGCAGCAACCAGACAGTAACCAGGCAGCAACCAGGCAGCAGCCAGGCAGCAACCAGGCAGCAACCAGGCAGCAACCAGGCAGCAACCAGACAGCAACCAGGCAGCAACCAGGCAGCAACCAGGCAGCAGCCAGGCAGCAACCAGGCAGCAGCCAGGCAGCAACCAGGCAGCAACCAGGCAGCAACCAGGCAGCAGCCAGGCAGCAACCAGGCAGCAACCAGGCAGCAGCCAGGCAGCAACCAGGCAGCAACCAGGCAGCAACCAGGCAGCAGCCAGGCAGCAACCAGGCAGGCCCACCTGGAACGGTTTTCTCTTTCTGACCAGAAACGTCTCTAGATTTTCCAGACTTGAGCTTCACTGCAGTCAACGTTCCTCCTGTCTCCTCTTACTGTCTCCTCTTACTTGTGTTTCTCCCTCTTTCTTCCCCACAGAGGCGTGTGAAGCATCATTAATGTGTCAACATGAGAGCCGAGCCACAAGCGCCGTGAAAACAAAACAGACCTTCACAGTTCTGGCACGTCCCTCCTGCACATTAGCATGCAGCTGCATCAGGACTCATGTGAAGTGATGTACTTTAATTTGTGATGAAGATGAAAGTGTGTCTTTGCCTCTGGTCAGAGTGCAGCATCAGCCAGCAAATGGGATTAGTGCCGTTACTCAAGGACACTTGAGGAGGAAGCCAAAGCTGATCTGACAGACGATCGTTAACTTCATATATTTGTTATTTAGCGTTTCGTCCATCTGACAGACTGACTGTAAACTCCAAACAGAGGAGCAGGTCACATCAGGCAGCAACCAGAACAACAGAAGGTTTCAGAACAGGAGAGTCAACTCTGCAAATATTGACTTTTCATGGAAATTTGATAATTTTACCCCCAAAACAAAAATTAAATTAACAAATATTTTCTGATTTTACAAAGCAGTCAAGTAAAATGTTAAAACCAGAATAAACAGCTAAATGTGGCCCAGGCCTCCCTCACATTTCTGACCATGTTCAGTTTTTGATTCTCAATGAAAATTAAATTTAAACCAAATGATCAAACTGTTTCCACACAAACTGATGTAAAAAGAAGCAGAATAAACCAGGGTTTGTTTCCTTGGCTCATTATTATCGTCTGCAGGAAGAAATGGATAAAAATGTACATCTGACCCAGATGTAAATACTTTACATTCATTAGATTGAACTAAAAGCATCAGTCAGGGTTTGGCCATCTGATCACTGCAGTGTTGCTATACCTGCTGTAGACACTAGGTGTCCTTATTTCCCCAGATGCTGGATGATGATGATGAACCTTCATCATCTGTTCTGAAGATCAGCGTCATCAGAACAGATCCGAACAGGAAGCAGGAAACAATGAAACGTTTTGACTTTATCAGAACAGGAACGTCAGATAACCAGACGTCCCGGTTCTGTCTGCTGGTTCCATTCCTTTATATATCTAACTGAACTGAGACGTTCAGCATTTAAAATCACATCTGAGCTTCAGTTTTGTGCAACAAAGTATAAATCAAGTATCAATGCACAGCTGATTTTCATATCTCTATGTTTAGCATCGCAGGATTTCAGGTTTTACTATCTTGACTCCAGTAAAGCCTGAATCCTCTGAACTCCACCAGCTGCTCAGATCTGACTGGAGAGATTGTTGCAACTTTCCCCAGAATAACAGTCGCCATGAAACATGGCAGCCTGCAGACTGACTGGACACATTTTACTGTTCAGCTTTATGTACTTCAAAATTCAAATCAGACCAGATCATTTTAATTATACCATAATTCATTCAACCTCAGTGTTTTTCTCTCATGTGATGCATAAAGCAGTGAGATTAAATAATGTCACATTGAGAAAGAAACAGGAACGAGTCCAGGAACCATAAACCTTCCTGCTCTCTGGATTCTGAACAAACAGGAACACAAAAAGGATTTATGCCTTTAAAAACAGAGTGAAAGACTTGTACTTATTTTAAAATGAATTTATTTAAAATTGTTGATGTGTATGGCATATTTAATGGTTCATTTACCCATTTCATAATGTATTATTTAATTTTGTCCATTTTGGCCTTCCATACGCCTCTGGTCGCATCGCTGTGATCTGAACTTTGACCCTCCTCTACAGTCCAGCTCTTCTCTGGTTCTGTCAGCAAACCAAACAGATTAGATGAAAAACTAAATCACTGCAGAACAATCATCATGTTTTTATTGATGTCTCTTAGAAACCTTAAAACTAACTTCCTGTTTCCTGTTTGAAATTTCACCGCTTCCTTTGTGAAACATCATCAGCCTGATGCGTTTCAGCACATCGAGGTGGAAAGTCGTCCTGCTGTAGTTTGAATTCAGAGACAACCTAGAACACAAAAGTTCATTTCTTCTAGAAAAGAGAAAAAATTACTATGTGGTCACTTTGAGTGACTGAGTTTGCATTATTAATTAGTTTTTGTCTAATTTGTATCAGTTTGAATCAACTGGGACGTTTTAAAGTTTTTGTAATTCAGTCATTTCTCCAGCTTTTACCGTCTTTTCTGTGAAACACGTGAAGTTCTGGCAGAAGGATCAACAGGAATCAGCCCAGATCACATTAATTGTAGAAACTCAGAATCAGTCGACTGGGTTCTGCTGATGTCTGGATATGAACTGGATCCGACAGCTTATTGAACTATGAACTGCATCATCTGCAGATGAATAAAGTGAAACTTTTGTTTCTATGCAGGATTAGAAGTAAAAGACAAACAGAGTGAAGCGACTTTTTAATGTTTTTATTCACTGACTAAAAGAGAAGCATTCATTCATTCATTCATTCATGTCCAATCGGCAGTCAGCAGGCCGACCCTCCGTCCTGCTGCCCCTCACCTCCCACCTCCTCCAAGCAGAGACGACCTCTGACCCCCAGCTGGATCCTCTCAGGTCAGATTCATTGGTTGGAGCTCAGAGTTTGATCTGGTCCGACTTCAGAGGAGCCGGGCGGTTTGTGTGTGAGGCGGGTCCAGCTGTGTGTTGTGGAGGTCAAGGGTCAGCGTCTCTGCTTGGACCCAGGCGCTTACATCAGCAAACAGTCACACAGGAAGTTACACTCAGAGTAAAACCATTTCTGCAAAAATAAAAGCCAAAACAACAACAACATGGGGTCTGATGTACAAAGTCTGTGTGGCTTTAGAATCGACTTCATGCTCAGAATCTGAACCCGGACAAAAGTTGCATAAGAGGAAACATCACGATGAGTCGCTGATACCGTTACAAATATGCACTGAGTGACTTCATATATATTCATCTCTTTATATAGCTTCTATTTCTTCCTCTATGGGTTTTCTCAAGGCGCAGCCGGGCGCCTCAGCACTGCCCCTTGTGGCCGCGTGTAAAACTGCTGTTATTGCAAACCGTCCTGATCTGAAACAAATGCACAACATTCGTACCACGATAGAACCGGGGGCCGACTAGCCGGTCTCACGGAGACCAAGAGGGACCCGGCGCCGCCGCCGGGTCGGCCGCTCACACCTCAAAGCATCTGCAGACTAAAATGATTACAAGATCTCAGAAATCATCACCATAAGGCCAAGTATTGTCATTGCACTTTCTCTTAGTTCACATCTGGGCTGCTGCTCTGCGACGGCCAGAGAATGGAGAGCAAATACAAAAACTGAAGAATAAAGTTTGGATTAAACGCATTTCCTCTTGCATAGTTGTGCTGCTGGACCGGGCAGCAGGCCGACCCGGCCGCCTGGTCGGGTCCGTCAGGACCGGGTTCAGCAGCCAGAAGCAGATCTGACCTCTGACCTCTGAGGTCCAGAGGAGTTTGGTGCCTGAGGGTCGGGTCGGGTCGGGTCGCCTGAGCAGCTCCTGCGCTGCACGTCCAGCGTTTCCTCACATCCCTGCATGAGTCCAGCTCTCTGCAGGCTCCGTCTGACCCGAGCCGCCGGTTCGGTTCCGGCTGAAGGAATCCGAGATCAGAGGCAGGAAACCCTGCAGGTCCGACCGTCTGCTGCTTTGGTTCTGAGCTGAGCGGGTCCAGCAGAGGGACACGGCGAGTTGGAGGCCAGCTCTCTGATTGGACAACGCCACACCCGCCTGAGTCTGCTCCGCGTAGCACAGGGTCGGCTGTAACCGTGGCAACGGTCGCCTAATAACTCTTGGATCAGTTCACCATGTCAGAACGATGACCCCCCCCCCAGTCAGCTGATCTAACAGATGCATCAGCTCTGAACAGCGCCACCTGCTGCACAGACACACAACTCAGGGTAAAAAATATAGAGCTTCATCTGTCTATAGATATTATTTTCTATGCACACTAGATCCCCCCCCTTCACCCCCCATCCTTCATTGGAATGTTCTTTCCTAGCAGCTAAATCAGTTTACAGCTTCATGGAACCAGAGCCTGCGACCCCCTGACCCCATGACCCCCTGACCCGCTGACCCCCTGACCCGCTGACCCCCTGACCCGCTGACCCCTACGGTTCCCACTGCCTCGCTCCTCACAGAGAAGCGGGAAGAAGACGGTGAACATCTGATGACACGGACCCTGAGAGCCAATCAGAGGTGAGGACTCGGCTTGGCCACGCCTCCACTTCCTGCTCCGCTTCGGTTCGTTTCCCCGCGAGGTCCGGAACCGACCCGATCCGGAGAGCAGGAGGAGGAGGAGGGAGCCGCCACCAGGGGGCGACACACCGAGGCGAGAGACCAGAACCGGGTCCAGAATGACTCACACAGACGGGCAGCAGGCCTGAGATCCTGAGGTCGGTTCAGCCTCGCGCCCCGAGGACTGACCCGTTCCCGTTGTCATGGCAACGCCTCCCACCTTCATCTCACACACACACACAGGTCGTCCCTCAGCCACACACACACACACACACACACACACACACACACACACACACACACACACACACACACACACACACACACACACACTCTCCCTCTCTCTCCCACCAGAAAACTGCACAAAGCGATTAAAACTAACTTTACAGGCACACAGCAGTTTGGACCGACCAGAACCAGAACCGCCAAACCCAAACCCAAAGGACTGAGCCGTGAGCCATGCGGGACGCCACCAGCCGCCTCCTGCCAGAGTACTTTGTGCTGCGGCGCGTCGGACCCAGAGCCGGGTCGGACCGGGCCGAGTCGGGCCGGCGGCGCCCATCTGCTCTCACGGAACAACAGGAAGTGATTTTCACTCGGTCCGACTTCCTGTCTGAGTCGCCAGCAGCAGGAAGCGAAAGTGAGAAGCTGCAAAAATCAGCGTCTTACAAAACGGGAGAGGAAAAGACGCAGACCTCTGACCCTTCACCCAGCTGATACCATGGCAACCAGCCGTCAGTCTGCAGCGCTCCGTTCAGTCTAGGTACCAGACCGAGCTGGAAACCATGGGAACCACGACCCGGTTGCTGCTGGCGCCGGGACTTTAAACGTCCTGAACGCCGTCAGAGGGCCGAGTCGCTCCGCCAACCTTAATCGTTAAAAACAAATGTATGATTAGGTTCTGTGGGCCTCGGACCGGACCGGACCGGACCGGACCGGACCGGAGAGTCCGATCAGATGGCCAAACGCACGACAACGTCTAAACTAGTACACCGGAGAATGTGGAGCCGTTTCCAAGGCAACTGTGACATAAGAGGAAAATAAAAGTGATTGTTTTGTACGTCCCACTCATCAGCATCAGAGCGACGCCGCGACCCGACCCGACCCGATCCGATCCGACCCCTGAGGAGGCGCAACCAGAACCATTAATGTGCTGCAGGTTCCAGAAACAAATCAAGGAAGGAATCTGATGCGTGAAGCTCGGCCCAGTTTACATTCAGCGCTCCAGCTGTTCAGAACCGGCCGCTGCTCCGGCCCGGTCCAAACGGGACCAGACTCATCAAGAATGAAGCGAGAACCTGAGTCAGCCGTCTGTGAAAGGCAGAAGTAGAACCTCAGATGGTTCTGATCAGCTGGAGGCTCATCAGGAAGTAACTAAACTCTGTAACACTGCCTGAAGCGGCCCAAGAAATGACCTCTGACCTTAAAATACCAAAAAATAACACATTCAATAACCAGTCAGATCATAAAACATAACATCCGTCCAGCCACACCTGAAACAAAAAGCAGCTGCTGCTCCATCACCAACCTGCTGCGTCTGACCAGGATTACAACGCGTCTGTGTTCAAAGACATGGGGGTGAAAGGTCACCATGAAGTAAACAGACAGACAACACAGTGGGGGGGGGGTCTAACAGGGGTCAGAGTTACATCACACAGAGGCTCGACTGTGGGCCAGACCAGATCAGCCAAGCACAGATCAGACCGGATCAGACTGGGCCGGGCTGGACCGGATCAGACCAGACCAGACCAGATCAGCAGAGCAAAGACCAGACTGAACCGGATCAAACCAGACCGGATCAGCCGAGCACAGATCAGACCGGATCAGACTGGACAAGACCAGACCAGACTAGATCAGACCAGACTGGACCGGATCAGATCAGATCAGATCAGACCAGACCACATCAGCCGAGCACAGATCAGACCGGATCAGACTGGACAAGACCAGACCAGACTAGATCAGACCAGACTTGACAAAGTCATTTCAGCTGACTAGTTAAAAATCTGGTTTTATGAAGGAATTTGTTCCGATTTCTAAATTAAAAACAAAAAAGAAAAAAAAAGACTGAAACAAATTTAATGATCAGAAATAAAACCTAAAATAAAAGCCGATCCTGTGAGTGTGAGCTCTGCACGGTTTGCTCGGGTCTGCTGCGGCTGGTCTGGGCCGTCCGGCGCCGCTACAGGCTGAAGGCGCACAGCTCGCGGTGGAAGAGTCGGAGGGGTTCGGACAGAACCACGGCGGAGTCCAGGCAGGGCTGCCAGACGCGGCCCAGGCACTTGGAGACCTCCTTGGTCAGGTCCTGGTCCGGGTCGCCCTCCACGCAGTAGGGCTGCTCCGGGTCCAGGTCCAGGCTCTCCTCAGACACGGTCAGGACGCGCAGGCTGGAGCCGCGCAGGCGGGAGATGGCCACCAGGTTATGGAACCACATGGTGTAACCTAGGAGACGGAGGGGGGGGGTCAGGACGCTGGAGGACCAACATGGACCAGAACCACCAGGAACTGGGTTCCACACGGTGTCAGGTCTGAACTTAAAATCTCTGCTCCGGTTTTCAACCTAAACACAAACATTCACTTTTTGGAGATTATTTTTATTAATCATCCATTAATCCAAATAATAAACCTCGAAACTGATGGTTTTATAAAACATTAGTGAGGTTTTGGTTTCCAATACCAACAATTACTGATCAATAACCTTAAAAGTAGAGGTGCACCGATCATAATCGTCCGATTTCCGTGAAAAGGTGAATGATCGGGATCGGCCGATCATTCACCTGCATCTCATTTCTCAGCTGCCTGTGCAGCTGGTCTCGTCTTTCCTTCTGCAACAAATGCTAAGCGATGTGTAAGTTTAACGCACTGAGTCAATGGGGACGTTTTTGTGTTGCAGCGGAAAATAGAAGCAGGTCCAAATGCATCAACACTAGAAGCTAATAGACATAAAAACAATGACGGAGTTTGGCTACATCGAGGCTCAATGCAGTAAAAAGACATGGAGGATCAGACAGCAGGTAAAGCAGCGCAGCTACAAACACTCACCGGATTAGGATGATGGTCAGAAAGCTAAACTAATAACCTG
>CAEGAF010123554.1:0-11007 GCA_903067075.1 Micropoecilia bifurca | reverse complement strand
TACATGAGTGATCCTGGTGGGATGCCTAACGATCCTATGTCATCATAGTGTGACGTCACTTTAGCCCCGCCCACTTTCTACAGGAAGTAACATGTTTTTTACAGTATATCTTATTTTTATTGTGTTATTCATGTGGAATTGATCATCTGCCAACTGATGATGGACTTGGTCAATGCTGGCTAACCATTGGGGGCGTGGCCAAATGCAAGTCCCTCGCCATATAAACACAATTGCCTCTAAATCACACACACACTTTCCTATTGGCACCAAACCGGATACGTATGTCATTTGTTCTATTCTGAAGAACCCAACAGGATTGAAATGTAATTTGACTCCACCGCGCCCCCTAGGTCATTACATGAGCTGTATCTTCTCTCTACATTGACCGATATGAATGAAATTTGGGGTGTCTGACCAGGGAATGATGCCGAACTCACCGCTGAGTATGACATGGCGGATGCGCGCTTTAACTCTGCAAGACCGTATGCGGTGGCAGGCAGGGGGCGGTGCTGGGTACCCCGCGGTGGAAATAGGCCGAAGCAGCGCTAGCTGCGAGGGCCGCTCGAGGCTCCGCGGAGCTTTAATTGTTGTTTCTTTTTGTATTTTAAACCAAACATCCTAATTATGCATTTAAGTACAATATCATATTACGGCCATTGTAGATTTTTTTTTTGTATTTATTTTTTTTTTAAAAAACAAGAGAACAAGCAAAGACTAGGACAGAGAAAAACATGTGCATACATAACCGAGAACAAAATAATTTACCAATACCTTTCTGTTCGAAAAGGGCAAGAAAAAGTGATCACACTGCAAAAACACAAAATATCAATCAATCAAATTTTATTTGTATAGCACTTTTCAGCAGCAAGGCATTTCAAAGTGCTTTACACAATTAAAATTAAAATAAAAACAGAAAGAGACAAAGATTTAGAAAAAGATTAAAAAAGATAAAAACATTATTAAAAGTAAAGATAAAAACATTACAAACGTCGATCCATGTGAGGACTTGTCCTTATGGGGTTTCCTCCAACAGAGTTTCCGCTGAGCGACATCACACAAGGATTCTCAAACCTCAGAGTTTGAGGTTTGACAATCTCAAACTATAGACCAAATATTACCAATTACCTCTGGTGACGTTACCAATCACCATTTCCATATTACCAAGTATTTTTGGTCTATAGTTGTTAGTGCAAATATGTTAATATGCTTGAAATAAGACAAAACAGACTTACAGGTAACTTTTCAGCAAGATATAATAAGCTTGTTTTCAGTAAATAATTCCTTAATGTTGGTAAAAGAGTGTTAGTTCAATTGGCAGATTTTTTCACATATGTCACTATCAACTGGCACTTCGCCGTTACCTAGCAACCCAAACCAAGTGGAGGATGTCACCTAGCAACCAAATTCTAGGTCCACTGGCAGATTATTTTACTTATAAGAAGACATTTTCCTCATAAGTTTATTTATCAACCAATGGACCTAGTAGTGTTTTACCAATATTAAGGAGTTATTTACTTAAAACAAGCACTGTTTTCTTGCTGAAAAGTTACTTTTAAGTTGTCTTATTTCAAGTGCACTAAGATATTTTCTCTAGAAACTTGACCGAAATTACTTGATAAGATTTTGTGTATTTGAAGTGCGCTTATTTAATCCTACCCTTTATCTCAATTTAATGAAATATATTACCTACTGACTCAATAATTACGAAAGATTTGCATTTAAAACCATGTTATAATATTCCCATTCCCATTCAGATAGAGAAATAGGAAGACTACATTTCTGCCCAAGATTAATCTCAGAAATTTTCTAGGGGAAAAAAACATGGATTTAAGTAATATGCTGAGTGACAATTTGCCAGAAAAAAACTCAGAATTCTCTGAATTTCAAAAGTTGGAAATTTAGACTTTTGAAACTCAGAAAAAAATCCAACTGTCAACAGTTTTCAACTTTGGGAAATGTAACTTTTATCTACAAAATTTCTGAGATTAAAAATTTCTTATTTATTTATTTTTTTACTTTTAAAGATCAGAATTTCCCAACTAATTTCTGAGATTAATCTCAAACTTTCTGTGCTTACCAATTTTTTTGCCTTTTGGGGTTGAGAATTTTTTAAATACTTTTTTAAAAGATTAATGTCAAACTTTATTAGATTTTCGTCTGAAATTCATTCCATTTTTTTCTTCTACCTACAATGACACTAAGACTCAGTAATATTTAAGAAAGAGAAAATCTTAACACAAGGAAAACTTTCTCCATTCTGCAAAACAGTTAGCTAGATCCCACTAAATAAGGATATTTTATGGGAGCTTATATTAATTCCTGTGATGCTACAGCTTCTGTCAAGTACCGTAAAACAGTTTGTAGTGAAAATAAGTTACCTTAATGAGTTCAGAATTGTACGACTAAATCCATTTCAGAATGTCAAATGTTTTGAAATGTGATCAGTGTGTGAGATCCGTATCATTGTATTTTACAGAAACATGGCCGAGTGAGCGCTCTTCACATCAAACAATCTTTGAAGTAATTTTTACGGTTACATTACAAGAATTTTGGCTAGTTAGCTTTCTCAAAGTCAACTTTTGACGTAGAAAACTTCCAGTTATGTAAGTATTTGCGTTTTTGGAAGACATTTACACATGTGTTGTTGTTGATTTCTCTTTTGTTGATAAAATGTAGAGAAGTGTTCCTGTTCTTTTTATCTTTTTTGTGTTTTTTTAGCTTAGCGGCTAGTAAAGCAAATTTCCGTTATATTTCAGTTACAAAAACGTTTAGAGTTCAGTGTTAATCTTGCGATGTAATTTTTCCTTCTGTTGCATTTCAGTTACAAAAATAAATGAGTAAAAGATGCCCATTTTAAAAAAGCAAGCATTTTATTGAATGTCACGTGTTACACAGTTGTTTTATGAAAGAAAATAAAAGATTTTCCCCTTTCTTTCTATTTTTCTTATTTACATTTTCTTAGCTGAATAGCATCGGTAAGAGCTTTTTAAACTTTGTATTTTAAATGTTTACAAAATAAGTTTAGAGGACTAGTTTAGCCAGTTTTGGTATATTTCATGGACAAAAAAATAATAATAATAAGGATCTTTGTTTCTGCACAAGTGCAGTGATCTGATTGGCCAGGCCAAGATTTCCGACTCAATATTTGGTTAACTTTAAGGTCATATTTAATAAAATAACATAACATAAGAACACCAAACGTCATTAGTGAAGTTCGTCCACCTTAAAAGATCTGTGCAGCTATCTGGTCCCCAACCGTCGCGCCCGGGGTGTCCGGTGGCGGAAGCAGCTTAATGCGCACAAGAAAGTAGTCCCTGCTGGAATAAAAGGCGGCGCTCCGGCAGTGAGGGCGGCGCCTTGGTCCCCTGCGAAGTTCACCCAGTAGGTAAGCGAAATTAGGGCGCCTTAAAACATACCAACAGCGCGGTAATATGCTGCTTTATGCTAATTTATTGTAGTATTTGCACCTGTTTTTATTTTTTACTTGTTTTCATTTCACAAACGTTGACATAACATCTTAGTTTGCGTCTTTATTAATTAAATAATAGTTCTTTAAAAATCGAGTTTTACCTGCTGCTCTGTAAACTATGGCAAACTATAAACTATGTAAACTATTTTTTATTTGCAGCTGTTTTTATTTTTTATTTGTTTTCATTTCACAAACGTTGACGTAACATCTTAGTTTGCGTCTTTCTTAAATAATAAAAATAATAATTCTTTAAAAATCATCATCTAACATCTGCGAGTTTTACCTGCTGCTCTGTAAACTATGGCAAACTATAAACTATGTAAACTATTTTTTATTTGGGCCTGTTTTTATTTTTTTACAAACGTTGGCATAACATCTTAGTTTGGTCTTTATTAATTAAATAATAAAAATAATTGTTCTTTAAAAATCATCTTCTAACATCTGCTAGTTTTACCTGCTGCTCTGTAAACTATGGCATCCATCTGGATATTTAGCTGTTACAGGTTCATATATTTTTAGTAGTGACCTTTAGCAAACTTGTTGACCCAACAGGTCAGTTACTTTATAAACAGATATTTAACGTGACCAGATACGGTTTATTTTATTAGATATGTTTCATGGTAGATTAACTTTACGTGATAATTTCTGAGAGAGAAAATGATGATGACAGGAACATGTCAGCCATTTAGCATTACAGCTTAACTCAGCGGAGGATTTTCAACCATTATTGTACCTTAGCAGCATAAAAAATGGTTTATGTTTGTCTCTTGGTCCTGTTTTGTTTTAAATATCACTGAGAGACAGGAAATCAGGGGCGTCCTGTATTTTTCTGCCTATTTTGAGTTTCTGTTAATCTGGTGCTTCAAATAAGAACTAAAAGTTATCAATAATAAGAGAAAGTAAATTTTTAGGGATAGGTTTTTCATGTTTCCTTTATTGTTTCTGGTTGTTTGCATGCCTTGTTTTTAAATGCAAAGGTCATACAGGCACCTGTTCAAAAGCTCAACACTGTGCTCTGACCTTTAGCAATGAAAATAAAAAATAATAGATCGACATCAGATTTTATTATATTAATCATGTTTATCTGTGTACATTTCAGCAGCTTTACATAAAAAAATAAATCTTACAACATTATAAAAAAATCACAGTCAACAGTTGAACAGACCTTAAATTCGATCAAAATCAGACATTACTGTAAGAATCCTTTACAAACATTCCTAAAAAGACATAGAGGTAATTAATTAATTAAACAAAATTCAAATCAACAACTTACAAATATTACAAAAACATGTTGGTCACATGTCCCATGGCTCCTTCCTTTGTGTCTCCAGGACGATCCCTGCAGACTCCAATCCAAACATGTCCAAGCCGAAGGACGTTGTCCCGACCATCATGCAGACCCAGCAGCTCCCCGCCGCCTTGGCCGACACTCTAATCGAGCACATGTGCCTGCTGGACATCAACTCCGAGCCGGCCACGTCCCGCAACACCGGCATCATCTGCACAATCGGTCAGACGAGCCACCGCAGCGCCAGACTCTCTGTTCGTTACAGCATGTTATTAACGAGCCGCTCTGTTACGCAGGACCCGCCTCCAGGTCCGTGGAGATGGCCAAAGAAATGATCAAAGCTGGGATGAACGTTGCAAGAATGAACTTCTCTCACGGCACACATGAAGTGAGTAAAGAGACGTTCGCAGGATAAATAAATACCAGTCGATAAATCGTCCCAGAAGTTACTGTGATAAATGGTGATATTGATGTTTTGAGACAACTTTTAAGTTTTGTAATGGTAATGATGGCATAATAATGCAAGAACAGATTCTCAAACATCAATAAACTTTAACGTCTAATAAACATTTAATACTTTAGCCTCTTTAAGATTTTGTGTTTTTGAAGTGCGCTTATTTAATCCTACCCTTTATCTCAGTTTAATGACATATAATATAACATAATGAAATATAAATTATATATATACCTACTGGCTCAATAATTACCAAAGATTTGTATTTGGTAATTGGTAAAACTCTGAGTTTTGAGAATCCTTGTATGATGTCGCTCTGCTAAAACTCTGTTGGAGGAAACCCCATAAGGACAAGTCCTCACATGGATCGATGTTTGTAATGTTTTTATCTTTACTTTTAATAATGTTTTTATCTTTTTTAATCTTTTTGAAAATCTCTTTCTTGTTCTCACTGTTTATTCTGTTTTTACTTTTATGTAAAGCACTTTGAAATGCCTTGCTGCGGAAATGTGCTATACAAATAAAGCTTGATTGATTTGATTGAAGACATTCAAATATCCAAAAATAAACAAAACAACAGAAACAGCAGATTAATAATAATAATAATAATTAATAATAAAGTCCTGTAAACAAGCATTGCCCTTCAACAAATAGGTTAGATGAAACAAAAACACCAGAATGAATCATCCAGGATTTGGTAGAAAGAGAGTAAAGAGGAAAAACAATAAATCATGCAAATTTAAATTACTGAGCTCAGTTTAATTCATCGTGGGATTAAATGATTTATTGCTGCTTGTGACAGATATAAGTCAGTATTGATTTACTATCAGATTTTAAAGCTCAGCACTGATAAAACAGCAGATTGAAGCTCCATGCAGGCGTTTCACTGAATCAGACTGGCATTTGTCCCGTCGGTTACATGATCTCAGAGCTCGTAGTCGACCCTTCAGCACTCCGCCTGTATCCTAGGATAAAAACTTTGGTCGGTCAGCCGCTGACCTTAACTCCCTGACTCTTTACCTTTAAAAGTCACGACCCCGCTGACTGTCACCTGAGCGGACGTTAAGATTCATGACTTGGAGCTTTACAAGTGAACTGCAGCCCTTTCAGTAACACAGGTCAGACCTGGTGGATTGAATTAAAAATATCCACACACACATATATATATATATGCACAATCTTCAGTTTAGTGAATCACAATAATGACAGATGACAACCAAATGATTCGTTTTGAGGGGAGAGGGAAAATAGACGTGACCTCTGTCTGGCTGGTGTGGCAGTTGTCAGCGCAGCTATAAATAGGAACGCGGCTCACAGCAACAGGGGGCATGTAGAGAAGGAGCAGCAGGCTGCGCTCACTCTTTCTCCTCTACGAGATTTTTGCTTGTGATACTTTAATTTGCCTGTTGCCATTTTTTCCAGTTGTACAGCAGGAGTTGAAGAGACGCAGCTCGAAGTGTGTATTCAAAGCACAGCTAAGGCTGAAGGTCCTGCGCTAAAAATATGCTGCTGCTCTGCTAGCTCTGTTTTTAGTTTGTAGCTGCCTGACAATGTGGCCACCTGTTGCTGCAGTTTACGCTTTGGGAACGGGACACGGGTCCAGATGAGTTCTTGTCTACAGAAATGAAACTCAGGCTGTTTTTTAGCTTTACATCGTGTTATAATGTTATTCCCTGGAGGGTTGTTTTGATTATTTCATAAATGTTTGAGAAATCCTTTAATCTCCATGTCAACCGTTCAGCTGTTCACACCGCCTAGGTCAGGGGTTCCCAAACTTTTTCTCCTGCGCCCCCCCAGTGGTTTCCAAACATTTTCTGGGCCCTCCTATGGATTACAAATGGCTGTCTGGTTGAACGACGTGTGTGAGGGGGAATGAGGGGGAGAGAGGATTCTTAGAGACTCCCTGTCTCTGCCCCTGGGGGGCCGGTGGTCAACATTTTTGGGGGCAAAATGAATGTACGTAGCTGAACATAGACAACATCGGTAGCCTACAGGCTACTTGTTAAGCTTAAGGTGCTGTATTGATATTAGCTAGTCATCTTTTAGCAAATATTACCTGCATCCAGCAACTTTACTCAACTCAGTCGGTTAGTTTGGGATGACAGAGTTGGCCATTCTAAGGTAAAAACCCAGCGCATACAGCGTTCATGGGTTTTTTTTATCCAGACGGCTTCCCGCGCCCCCCCTGCAATGGCCCGGTGCCCCCCCTAGGGGGTGCGCCCCACAGTTTGGGAACCTCTGGCCTAGGTGGACCTAGCCCTGCCTTTGAGACACAGCTCCTCCTCAGAGCTGCAGTTTCCAAGCTTCCACCTCCTCAACTCGACTCCTTCAGACTAGCCAGCAGCAATTGGCAAACAGCTGGTTGAACTGCGCATCAGCTGGGCTGCTTTCATTTCAATGCTGGTAAAAACATTGTTAATAGAGGAGGTGGCAACTTCCTGAAGCTGGAGTTTCAGAAAGAGCTGGAGTTCCTTAAAGAGACACAGGCCCAATTTTAAATTACCAAGTCAAATTTGTTTTTAAGTCATATTTGATGTAGAGGATTTTTATAACAACTGAATTTAGCTTAGTTACTTGACTGTGTTATAAAATGACACCAAGGTTGCTGGAAAATATACATAATACTGCCCCTTTAAATTTAAATCCACCTGTTGCACACTGTAACAACACAACGTTTCACCAAGTACTTTTGGTGTAGTTTCTATTGAAAATCTCTTAGTAGACTTGAAACAAGACAAAACCAACATACAGATAACTTTTCAACAATAATATTGTCTTGTTTTAAGTCAATATTTCCTTAAAATTGCTGAAAAAGTTCTAGTTCCATTGGCAGATTATTTCACTTATAACATGGAAAAAATGTTGTCATGAGTGAAATAATCTGCTAGTGGAACTAGTGGCTGGTTGCTAGGCAACGTCCTGTCTTGGCTGGTTGCCTGGTAACCCAGCCACCTAGCAACAACTAATCTGTCAATGGAACAAACATTTGTTTTGTTTTTTTATCAATATTAAGAAATTATTGGCTTAAAATAAGCTCATATTTCTTGCTGAAAAGTTACTTTTCAGTTAGTTTTGTCATATTTCACGTCGGCTAAGACACTGGAAACTAGAACCAAAAATACTTGGTGAGATTTTGTGTTTGTGCAGAGTAGAGCTACAGAGATTTGAAGGATTATTGTGACGTCCTTTTGTTTCTCAGTACCATGCAGAGACCATCAAGAATATCCGCGAGGCGACCGAGAGCTTTGGGCCCGGATCTGTTGAGTACCGGCCGGTGGCCATCGCTCTGGACACCAAGGGACCAGAAATCAGGACCGGCCTCATCAAGGGCGTGAGTTCCTGCCAAATTACACCAGGCAAGTGTTTGATTTACGGAGGACTACTGACTGTAATGGCTCTCTGTTTTTATCAGAGCGGCACTGCTGAGGTGGAGCTCAAAAAGGGCGAAACCATCAAGGTCACGACAAACGATCAGCACATGGACAACTGTGATGAGAAAACTCTGTGGCTCGACTACAAAAACATCGTCAAGGTGGTGGAGATCGGCAGCCATGTCTACATAGACGACGGTCTGATTTCACTCGTGGTTAAAGAAATCGGTAAGAGCAGAAACAAACAGCGACTCTGTTCATTCAGAATATTCTGCAAAAGTAATTTTACCCCCAAACTTCTTCACATTTTGCCACGTTGCAAACACAAACGTCACAGTGTTTCCAGGGGTGTTTAACGTGACAGACGTCCACAAATCTACCCTTAGAGAAGAGGGAAAATCGGAGATTAAATGTCACTGGCTTGAATGTGTTTACTGACACATGCACTGCAAAAACACAAAATCTTCCCAAGAATTTTTGATCTAGATTACAGTACAAATATCTTAACAAAACCAGTAACTTTTCAGCAAGAAATAGGAGCTTGTTTTTAGTCAGTAATTCCTTAAAACTGATAAAAAAGTTCTGGTTCCATCGGCAGATTATTTCACTCATAAGACATTTTTCCCATTTTATAAGTGAAACAATCCTTCTATGGAACTTTTCCATCAATATTGAAGAATTACTTACTTAAAAAAGCTCCTACTTTTTGCTGAAAAGTTACTGGTTAGTTTTCTTAAACCAAAACTTTGAAAAATACTTGTTTTTTTTTTCAAAGCACTGTTTTTGCAGTGTTTGTTTTACTTTTTGTTCAATAAAAACCTGCAGAGGTAAAATCATTCCTCTGTGTTGTAAACTGTGTCACAGAGTAAACACAATAAAAAGGTTCATTAAAATGCTGCAACACCATTGATGTATTAAAGAAAGTAAACATACATTAGTCACACTTACAGATATTTTAGATTAATGTAATAACAAATACATTCAACAGGTACTTTTACTCTCTACTTTTAAGTATTTTTCAAAAGAAAATACTTCCTTTCACTGAAGTAAAAGAAACACAAAAATTACTGGAGTAGATTTTGGTGTGTTTATTTGTACATTTGCCTTACAGAGGTTGAATACTTCCTCCAGCACCAGGCCTGCCTCAATAAACAATAACTCAATTAATTACATAATAAATTAAAGATAGCTTAATAATTTCTATTTGCATAATTTATTGGGGTTTTTTTCTTTCTACCAAAAACTGGATGACAAAGGTTTTCAGTCTGGTGTTTGGTCTCAATTAGCTCCTTTCTTTGAAGGATAATTTTGTTTACAGAGAATTCATAATTCATTTTATTTATTTTTTCTGGTTTTTGTTTATTTATTTTGGACATTTAAAATGTCTTCCTGTTCCTGTGTTAAACGTTCACTAGTATTGAAGGTTTATTGATCTTTGAGAATGTGTTTTGTATTGTTATGCTGTTAGCATTGTCTTACTTGAAAATGGCCTCAAAACAATATTATTGTTTACTGCAATACATTCTGGGACAATTTATCGTCCAGTAATATTCCTTGTTGTCGGAGGCCCATGCTTTGTGTTTGCATCGTGACAAAATGTGGAAAACTTCCTGTGAGAATCGGCAGCGTTATAAAACACGCTGCGTCTCTGTTTTTAATCCCCTGGATCTCTGTCTTTGTGTTGGGTGTGATCCACAGGAAACGACTACCTGATGTGTGAGATTGAGAACGGCGGCATGCTGGGCAGCAAGAAGGGCGTCAACCTGCCGGGCGCCGCCGTCGACCTGCCGGCTCTGTCCGAGAAGGACATCCAGGACCTGCAGTTCGGCCTGGAGCAGAACGTCGACATGGTCTTCGCCTCTTTCATCCGCAAGGCGGCCGACGTTCACGCCGTGAGGAAGGTCCTGGGCGAGAAGGGCAAGGACATCAAGATCATCAGCAAGCTGGAGAACCACGAGGGCGTCTGCCGGTGGGCGGCGCTGCGTCCGTCCTGCTGAAGCTGCCGCACGGCGCCGGCGTCTGGGTTTACCGAAGGTGTTTCTCATCGTTTCCGTCAGGTTTGACGAGATCCTGGAGGCCAGCGACGGCATCATGGTTGCCCGCGGCGACATGGGCATCGAGATCCCGACAGAGAAGGTGTTTGTCGCCCAGAAGATGATGACGGGCCGATGCAACCGGATCGGCAAGCCCATCATCTGCGCCACGCAGGTCAGCAACGTGATGATATTACAGTAACCATTAGGGCTGTAGTGGTGCAATAATCTCACAATACAATACGATACGATACACGATATTCTGCCCGCGATACGATATATATTGCGATATGCAGCAAACTATACAATTCAATAGACTTTTGCGATTTTCTGAAAGATTTTAGAGGGACAGAGTGATTTTGGTGACATTTTGTGACTGTTATAAAGTTGGA
>CAEGAF010123551.1:0-11432 GCA_903067075.1 Micropoecilia bifurca | reverse complement strand
GCAGGGCAACACAGAGACATACAGGACAAACAACCATGCACACCTAGGGACAATTTGGAGAGACCAATTAACCTAACTGTATTGTTTTTGGACTGTGGGAGGAAACCGGAGAACCTGGAGAAAACCCACGCATGCACAGGGAGAACATGCAAACTCCATGCAGAAAGGCCGGGGCCGGGAATCGAACCCAGAACCTTCTTGTTGCAAGGCAACAGCTCTACCAACTGCGCCACTGTGCACGCCAAAATAAAATTCATGCCAGTGTAATACCATTTTACATTGAGATGGACAGATTAAACTTTATGACTACATAGAAAAGGTAATACAGACAAAAAAACAAGTAAGACTTTCAGATTGTCTTGGCCACAATGAGAAAAAAAATCCCCTTAAATACATCAGGAACAAGGAAAAAAGAATCAGAAAGGAATTTTGTATTACTAACTGCAACATATAGGATATGCTGCAAATTTGACCTTTATATGAAATTTTAAGAGGTCATTAAAAAATAGCACCATAATTAATTTTTATTAAAAACTCTTATCGTACATATAATGTTATTGCCTAACAGGATATAATATTATATTGTCCAAAAAAAGGTGCTACTCACATGGGAACAGAGTCATGTGGATTCATAAAAGCAATTTATAATTTTGGTCTTCAGCTTGCATACAAAAACTGCAAACTAAAAATATATATTATTTCATACGAGGTGATGAAAAACATTTTACTAAAAAATGCTACTCTTGTGTTTTTATGAGGAAGTACTACTGCCTCATGTCAAACCAGACACCACATGCACAACAAACAAAACCTTTAGAACTCAAGATTTTTTTTCTGCTGTATTTATGGAGGAACATTAGAGACCACATAAGTATAAATACCATTGCAGTTAGAGTTGTTTTGGACAATAATGTTTTTTAAGAAGACCTTTTAGGTGCAACAAACAGTTTTTAGTGTCTGGTGACATTGGTGAGATTTAGGAATTTCTTAAAAAGAAAGTAGGTTTTCCAAGGCATCATAAGAGGCGTGAGGCTCATTCAAGTTACGAGAGAGAGAGGAAGAGAGAGGAAGGGAGAGAGGGGGAGGGAAATAGAGAGAGGAGGGACTTTACAAGACGACTGAATGTCTTTAAAAAGCTCAGTTTTATTATTTTCAGCTTTTAACCTCACTCTGTTATGGAGCATGTTGAATTTGGAAAGGTTGGATCCCTTTTGGATGTCTCAGAGTAAAAGTGAGAATCTACTTTCTCCAGGACTGTTAATTGCTAATACAAGGTACAGTTTAAAATGTCACTAATCATTTTGTCTTCATTTTAAAAGACAATTGGCTTTTTTAAAAAACACTTCACAGCGACTGCTGCCTCACACACAAGGCTCGTCTTTATCCCTCTGCTCCTCAAGCACATAACTAATAATGCCTCATGTCAGGAGGACAAAAAACAACATGTCAAAGGGTTTTTTTTAATCTTAATATTATAAAACAATTTTAAAGACAATCTGCCAAAGTAGGTTTTAATAGGTCAAAGCTTCACAAAATCTGAGCAGTGTAACTTTGCAGAAATGGATTTTATAAAGTAAATCTTGGTATCAGACTGTAGCAATACAACACAAATGAACGCATATGTCCTCCAGAGTGTTAAAAACAGCACAATGTGACCCAAATAAGCCACATATGGACATCGCTTTACTCCTTTGATGTCTTCTTGCAATGGGAAAGTGCTGACCACAAAAAGTCGGAGTGATGAACACACTAACCTCATCTTCAAAGGTACTGGGCCTGATCGGGTCCAATCTAATCCAGTAAACAACATTCAATGCAACCCTTGTAATGTATATGTGCTGTAGATGGGAAACCAGGCAGATGTTGTTGCTTTGGCAGGACATGAGCTGAGAAACAGTAAATGTTATGTTGTGAGAAAGCGGAAAGTGGTTTCCTATTTCTCTATTTGGATGACTTGAGGGGATAAAAACTAAGCTTCATCTCCCAAGTGAGATAAGGTATGAAAAAATAGAAACAAAAAATGAACAAAAAGAGAGCAAGGGCTGCAAAACTTAGAAAGGCAGAAGTTCAACAATGCAAAGTTCGTCGACCGAGATATTTTGATCTACTGCAGTCAAAGACTAGGGAACTAAAATTAACTGAGCTTCTGAGAAGGACATATGAAGAAGGAGGAGCAGACAGAGCACTTTATGGTGGGACACAGTAGATGTGGGAAATTAATTAGCTCCCAGGCCTGGTGAAGGCAGTGTGCTGAGGGCATGGGCTTTTTCCCAACAATCCTCTGATGTGAAGCATGCCAGCTAACACTTAACATTTTGTGGCCCTGTGTGCTCATATGTGGTTTTTGTGCTTGTGTGGTTCTTTGTATAAGGAAGAAAGGCAGGAAATCAGCAAGCCTTTTTTAAGAAGTTGAAACAAAACAGCGAAAAAATATATATACATATATAAATTTGGGTATTTTTAGAGGTCCATCTTCACTGAATAACACACACACACACAAATACCGGGGCTGTTTTAACATTTGATGTGTGATAACCTTGGGAAGGGGATGTGATGTCTAAAGTGGAGACAAAGATTGGAGAGGTGAGTGAATGACAGGGGGACAGAGGGGAGAGATCGAGTGATGGGCAAGGACAGATAGACAGAATGAAGGGGTGATAAGGAGAGATGGAGCTATCAGAGAGGTGACCTACAACAGGCTTTTCTTTGTCAGTGAAAATAGGACCTCCTCAACAGGATTGGAAACACGTGCACAGCGGGACAATGCCACTTCATAACAAAGAATAGGCCAGGATCACTCATCAAGACTTATGCTGACTGTTTTCTCTCATGTTTTAAATAATAAAAAAAACATTCTAGATTGCAAAAGAAAATCTTATCCTAAACACCACAGAGGATAGACCATAAAAAAAACTTCTCACAAGCAAAGTTGCCACCATCTATATCTGGTCACAACTAGATCATAACCCCTGATATTCACATCAGGAGTTTCTAAAATGCAACCTGAGGTTTTTGCACGGCTGTCAGATTCTGTGTGTTTTTAATTCAAGAGTAGTTCAAATGAGGCCTGTCAGTAAAGGTGCTTGATCCAGATGGACAGTAGTTAAATTCTTTTTGGCTGAGATTTTCCCTGTTGTGTTACTATTTTAACAGAAAAAGTCAAATACAACAGAGAATGTCCACCATGTTTTTTTTGGTTTTCATCCAACGTCTCAGTAACAAACAAAAAGGAAAAAAACAAAGAAAGAAAATCAGAAAAAAACAGTCGTTCTAGTGAAAAGCACATTTAGCTGCACCTTTTCAATAAACTTTACGGAATGTTTTAACAAAAGGACCTAATTCCAATTTTTGTTCCTGAAAATAGAATCAACCCAAATAATTTGGCTGACTTTTAATGAGATGGCTGGGTTAGAGTCTTTTCATGTTTTAAATCAATAATTTACAGATTTCTTCCTACAAAAGTCAAACTAGTACCATGTGGGATCCCAAACACCACCTGAACGAGATCGCCAAAAATTAAAAGTCAATCAAATGAAGATAATCTTACAGGCGTATAAATGTAATCCGAGGATTTTAAGTTCTGAAGATCATTATCTGCAGCACTGCTTCTTTCTGCTTCTCCGCCCTTGTGAGTCATGGCTTGTAGCTCATCAAGGTCCTATTCTGGCTGAGGAAGAACTGCTTACAGTAGGACGGTTTGCTCTATCTGAGCTGTGTTTATTGTCAGTCCAATTGAAGGAAGATACTTCAAAAGCCATAAAAACATCTGATTAAAGTCCTTTGTTCAGCACAGTCTTTACAAAAGCCAGACAAATTACACTAACTATTGTTTCAGTCTCGTGGTCTATCTACCATCCGCCTTTAAAATGCCTTTAGGAATTGAATGTTTACCAAAAAGAAACACTTGGGCTTTTATTCTCTCTTTTTTAAATTAACTATTTTTGGTAAGATCCTAAAGGGAAATTGATATACTTTCTATTTTCTGTATTTTAATAATAACCTTTGAAAAAGGACATGCATCTCTACTCATTTACCTTAAATAAAACCCTTAAAAAAACAAAAAAAAAACTTTTATGATCTGTTCAATTCCGATCTCATAATTCACAGTGTTAATTTAGAAAGCCATCAGCAGCTTCTTATTGGTCACAGATTGGCGGACATGTTTTCTGGTTCTCTCTGACAACTAGAGAAGTCAGATGTAAAGAAACAAACCCATAAAAAAAAATCTAACCTAATTTTGAAATATTTGCCAGGCAATAGTTTTATATATGTGTACAAACTCTGAGGAAGCTTTATGAATTTCATCTGTCTTCTCAAAAGACAATATCAACAACATGCCCAGGCTAAAGCTTCCCATTGCCATATGCAGTAACTGCAGGATATTAAGCCCTATTTCAAACCTATAGCATCTTTGCTCCCGTTGGCCCCTCTGAGGATATTAATCTTCTGCAGCCTCTTTCTTTATATTTTTTATACTCTCTGATCTTCTGGTCTGTGTGCAAAAGAAAACAAAAGAAAAACTTTCCAATTCTAGCAAAATTTCTTACAGATTTTTATTTCAAATGAAAACATGAGGAACGAGAACAGAGGAAACCCAAAGGTAGCTATTAAGATGAAGACTTTCTGAATCCTGCAGGCTGAACCGCATGTTGCGCGCATCTGACTGGAAATGTTGTTGTGTAGCACAGTTATGGCTTTGTTATGGATTACGGTTAATCCTTTAGCATAGGGAGCAACTCTTAAAGGTAATTACACGCTACAATTGGATCCAGAGGTCAGGAATGGACCCCATTTGTCGTGCCCATTATGATCGAAGTAGAAAACTGGCTTTTACGTACAGAGTGTATAGATTTACAGAACAGCAGTCAGCCTATGATATCAAAGCTACAGATCTTAGATGTTCTTTTAGTCTGGAGACTTGGGCATAAATACATGTTTTGTGTTTGCATCTGCAGCTTTGTGACAATGCAAACATCCAGAAAAACTGAAGACAGTAAAGCAAGAGGCTGGCAAACAAAGCACATAGGTTTTCTGCAGTTGTGGCTACACTCTTACCACTCCCTCTATAAAACACACATCCTCTCTCACTCAGAGTCTAAGCACAGAGTCAGCCTTCAAAGTGCCACTAAGTCTGTTTCAATGCCTTATCTCCAGTCTTTTAACAGTCCACTCTGTCTGCTTTGACCCAGTGGGAATCATTAACCAGAGACAAACTCCCAGAGCCCATTTCCCTGAGAAAACCCCACAAATTGTTTAACCGAGCTGTTTTGTCTGTTACTGAATTGAGGGTCTAATAAGCCGGCGAAATAACACTAAAGTCAAACAATTACGCTAGTTGCACTGCAATTACGTCAGTAAACTGTTAATAGCTAGCAGTCTCAAACAAAGACAGACCCAAGCCATGCCCAACTCTTCCCTCCAATTCAAAAAGTAAAACAGACAAACAAGGATATGTCCAAATACAAACATGATAAGGTCGTCAATAACTCCGTAAAGCTCAAAACAAACAATTCTATCCTACCCTCAAAAACTAAAAGTTTAAAGGAACACTGGCCATACAAATTAAAAGAATTCTTAATTGAATATGAAAGAACAACAAACTAAATATGTACATACCTACTTATTGTTTTAGATTAAACTATATATACATTTTACATGACGTGTCACAAATAAAAGTACGGAATGACAAGAATGGAGTCCCACAACCGAAAAATGAAATATGTGTTTAGATATCCATGTATGAGAACATAGAAAGATCGCTTCATTAGCAAGTAAGACAAATTTCATACCTGTTGGTCTGCATTTCTATACGAAACCTTTGAAGCCTTCAGAGAACAGCTGGACTTAAACTACAATGAAATTACAAACAGATGAACTATATTGCTAATAAGGTTTTTGATGAAGCCAGTTAGCTTTACTTGGACAGTAAAGGCAACACTTCTACAATTTGTTTAAAAATAACTTTTGAAAAGCAGTCCTTGCACTAAATAATTGTGCACTTTAAAGTACACTATGTGTTGAGAAGAAGCACACTTTTTATACAGACTAAGTTGAATACAGCTTTAAAAAGGCAAATGTGTATAAAAAGGTGTCAGACTAAACCAATTGTTAGGTTTTTACTAGATTTAACAAAGAAGCAACAGAAGGCCGCAGTCATGGCTGAGTCATCCATCTGCTTCCTTTGTTTTGAAGTCATCCAAGTAAGTTCTTCTTGTGTCTTGATGTTTTCAAAGAGCAACACATTCCTGCGATATATCTATAGACTCTCCTGGCAATCTTAGATGAATTTAAAATAAAATAATGAAGTTTCTGACATTTTTGACAAAATGTAAAAAAATTTTTAAAGGTGTTTAGATTCTTTTGGAAGGTGTCATGAATGCAGTTGAGGTCAAAAAAAGAATTATAAAAGAAAGTTTAGTTTCGAATTAAGAAAGCAAATACAAATATAATATTAAGTGTGATCATCAGGTTGTTCTATATTGTCTAAGTGTTTTGTTTGTCCAGTCAAACTTCCAATACGCCATGAGTCTCTAACTGCACTCAGTCAGGTCCCACCAAAAGCTCTTTAGCAAAGTTTAAAGCAGCTGTGATGTTTTCTGATCAATACCTGGCCATAACTCAAATCGCACGTCAAGTGCTATAACTGCATACACAAAGCACACTCTTCCAAAGTGCTCCATACACACTCGTACATTTTCATGAGCTCAGACAGTGTTTTTGATCAATACATGGCTATAGATCAAACATCTTTTTCAGTTTATGGCTAACCTTTCCCGAGGCTCGTTTCAGTCGCACACAAAATAACTCATGTCTTACTTGGGATGGCTGCTTTGACAGCGACTATGAATTTGATAAGACCACTTAAATGTAAAATGGCAGTTTAAGGACCTCGTTTTCAAACTGCTGCATAGTCAGAGTGTCTCATAAAAGCAAAAAGCATATATTTTTCAGAAGGGAACTTCAGAAACGGAGTGAGAACAACTACAGAGAGAAATCTTGAAGCTAAAGTACTGTGCTTTTTCTCCACTCAGAAGATAATAATCTAAATGGTTCCTAAACCCTTTATTGTTTTATGTACAAATATGAAAACAGAGAATTTGGATGTTTTATCAGTATCAAAATCATTCCCACCTCTTAAAAGGATTCGAACTGAAGCGTTTTAAAAATATATCCTTTTTTGATAGATGATCTGACTTTTAAAGAACTGCTTATTAGCAATGGGTGACTTTCTGTTTCCCTCAGGATTTTGGAGGAGGGATGTCTGACATAATTGAGAGGGTTTTGTCTTTAGCCACTGGCGATAAAGCTAGATAAAGAGCCATATATTTATATATTTTTTTCTACCAAGCACAGTGAGCAGGATATTAAGAAAGGTAACACAATCTCTATGCTCACTGAGATAGAACTGCAACAGAGTGGCATGAAGTCTAAATAACAAAAATTATCCAAGATATACATTTCAATCAGTTACTTATAGCAAACATATTGAGTTTATCTGGAGGAGAGTGGTTTGATGAGGTGAGATTGACAATTTTGACAAAAAGTCCAGGGTAGTTTAGCATGACAAAAAAAAGACAAATATGTGTGAATGTGAATGACTGAATGTAGTGTGAAGCATTTTGCAGTCTTGGACATGATAAAACACGATGCTAGCACAGACCGTTTATCATTTACAATATTTCTTCCCGCTTGTTAAAAAATGTGCTTATTATAAAGATGAGATCTTTCTTAATTGTTCTGTGCAGGATTATCTCACCACAAAAAAGAGGAATTTATTTTACCCCTGTCTTGTTCTTTGAAGGTGGTAGAAAATTAAAAGTTTATGGGCTTTTTCTTCACATATACCAAAATGATTTATTAACATTTTAGCTAACCGGCTCCATCCCTCACCATTAATTATTTGATTCTCTCTGTTTTTGGCTGAGTTCATTTCATCCCAGCCTTGGCTGACTTCTAACAGCCTTTCTCACATCGTGCCGCCACTTCCTTTCATGACTCAGTCTTTCTTGCTTCCCTCTAATGTTTGCTTTGCCCTCATTTTCAGTACCTCACCACTTTGCCCCCGCCCCCGATCTCCTCTAAAGGATGTTCCTGTGTTCAGGGTCACTGTCACAGTCTTAGTAGTTGTCTTGACCTCTAACCTCTTTACGATCAGAGTCACCGCCTGCTGCCATGGTTTTTAACATCCCTGTGGGAGGCTGTCCATGTATATGGGTCAAAGCTTGCAATGTGCATATCAAAGATACATTTAAATTACAATTATGCACGCAGCTGAAGCTTTACATCTTCTTTAATTCTTCTGCTTAGTTTACTTTCACATTTTAATAAAACAACATTGATTAAAGAATATTTTTCTTCTTCTTCCCTCAGTTATTTTTTTGGGTGCTCCATCTTCTGCATTACCATGAAACGTTACAGCTCAATGAAAAAATTCATTGACCAGCAGACGATCCTGACCTAAAACCCCTTTGGGAATCTGTGGAGTATCTTCAAGAAGAAGACAAAAGACAGCAGACCCAACAATGCTGACAAGCATACCATGTTGTTATAGCACTGAAATATTTCATGTGAAAGTTTTGGTCCAAACTATTATGCGTCTGTATTTATACCGTCTTCTTAACCACATCGTTATGAAAGAAAATGACACTATGTTTCTCTGGCAGTTTTCTGAATAAATAGATTGATTTATGACCGATTCGAGGAATGGTAAAAATATTGACGCAATTAAGTGGATGAATTAAGTTCATCCACTGATTTTGTCCTTTAATATCTGCAGATATAATGGAGTGAAAGTCCAACTCCACAACCTTTTTTAAACCATCTACATAGGTTGCAAATAGACTGACATGGTTTTGTGTGTCAAAATACTTGTGTTAAAAATCACATAGAACTCCTTTCATTTCAGTCTGTTTTACAAAATGCTAGGATTGCTGGAATGTGTGTTGTTTATATACAAATATACACTTCATGGCTGTTTCTGTTCAGTTAATCTGACTGCACGGAGGAGGGCAACGGATTTAGCCTTGAAAGTGCGTCTGTGCTTTTCAATGGGGCGGAGAGGGGTTGAGGGGGGGTTGAGCTTTAGAGAGGCCAAACACTTTGTGGGCAAATGATACAAGCCCAGCACTCCTCCTCCATAAATTACCGGCTCATTACAGTAATGCAATCCATTTAGCATAGGAAGAAGGGGGAGGGACAAGGAGGAGGCAAAAGGAAGGGAGTTTGGAGGTAACAAGATGCATGGGGGTGCTGCCTATGAAGCGGAAATGTCAACAGGGAGAAAAGCAGCGGGAACAAAGAGGTGGAGGGGGTTTAAAACAGGAAATGAAACAAGAGAGAAACTCGAGATTAAAAAAAAAGTGTAGAACAACTTGAAGGACAAGGATTGCTGTGATGTGTTTAAGCAGCTTTTCAATCTATGCCAAAGTGCTTTTCATTAGGTTAAAAATCTATCATCTATGGGGGAAAAAAAAACAATAGGCACATTTTCATACAGAGAGCGACTACAGCAAGAGACAGAGATATAGATCCGAAGAGAAAGAGCGAGCAGAGTGCAGAGAGGGAGGAGGAAAGCCAGAGATGTAACACTTGTAATTGAATAGTGAACTAGAGAGGGCCTGAGTGCAAGCACTGATTAATACAATTCAAATTGATTGTCTCCTTGTAGCTGTGAGAACATCTCATTCTGACTTTCATATCTGAACATTCAGCAAGTTCTCTGGGTGCATGAGGGTGTAAAACAAGAGAGCAGATCAGAGGGGTACAGAGACAGAGGGTGCCCTCTAGTGCTGGAGTTTTCTTTTACCCCATCTTCAGCAGCTGTGCTGCTTTTACATAAACTACAAATACATAAACTTCAGATAATTTCCTGCTGCCATATGCAAAGAGATTGGTGACAAAACAGATTAGATTTTTTTGTTCATATTCATGCACAAAATATTTCCAAAAACTGAATTTTACATTAACTTATGCAATACCTACACATTTGCCTATTCTTGGAGAAAAACAAACAAAAAAACTTTGTTAAAGGGCCTTTTAACAAGTTAGCATAACAATCTTAATACAACAGTCACTGGAGACACAGTTACTCTCCTGCGGTGATCTAGTCGTCCATTGTGAGACACCTAACATCAATTGGTTGAAGCTCTGTTAAATTGAATAAGTCACTTAAGAGGGGAGAATATTTATGCATGCATTTTATTTTTTTAAATATGTTTTGTGGAAATCAGCTTTCAGATTGACATTAAAATATTTTGGGGGGGTTTTTGTCAAAAAAACTACATTTTGCTGATCATGCTTGATTTGTAAAAGCAATAAACAGGTAAAACATTTAAACTTATAGTTAATGTATTAATTGCTTTTATTGCATCATGATACAAGTTTGTATTACTAAACACCTAAAACATTTAATTATGCTGATTCTAAAGCTTTGACAATACAACTGGTTGATAGAAATATTTTCCAGTTTTATTCAGCATCTCCATAACAATAAGACCAACGCAGAAAAAGCTCTGCACTCTCACAGTGGTGAGAGCTAACGAGGCTGTGTGGGAAGAGTCGAGATCCATTTGCACCTCCAAAGCGGAGAGAAGGATTTATAGATGTGGTGTGAAACAATCATTCAAGTTAGCGCATTCAATTAGCAATAGCTTGTCTCTCACACTGATGCTTCTTTGCTCGTGAGCTGGAAAATCCAGACACACAGAAAGCTAAGGATTTAAGAAAAAACAAAAACAAAGAAAAAAATGAATTCATTGATATTCCACATGCTTTCAAACAGTGTGCAGCCTTTTAGACAGTTCTATTAATTCTGCCAATTGTGTCAAGTCCTCAAGGTTTCAGTGGAGAGAGATTATTGGTTAGACACAGAAATGGCTTCAGTTTTTTTCTTTTATAAGAGACCAGAAATTGTGTGCTGTGTGTTTAAAATGTTTTTTTTCTGTGTTAAACTAATAGTGTGCAGCTTGAAGTTGTTTTGTCAATGAAAAATCAGTTTCTTTTTAACAACTAATAACTCATAACCTGCATATTTCCCACATTGTGATGTGATGTTATTTTGTTATTTATCTATTATGTTTATGATTAAATGTGGAATTTTAGGGGGAGGTATTAAATATACTCAAAATATTTGTAATAGTAATTCCCCTTTTTAGCACTTGCAACATAATTAATTGTGCACTAGCTTTGTTTTGCATCCATCCATCCATCCATTTTCTTGCACCCTTGTCCCTTAGAGGGGTCAGGAGTTGCTGGTGCCTATCTCCAGCTTTGTTCCGGACAGAGGGTGGGGTCACCCTGGACAGGTTGCCAGTCTGTCGCAAGGCAACACAGAGACACACAGGACAAACAATCATGCACACACACTCTCACCTAGGGCCAATTTAGACAGACCAATTAACCTGACAGTCATGTTTTTGGGCTGTGGGAGGAAA
>CAEGAF010123548.1:0-13113 GCA_903067075.1 Micropoecilia bifurca | reverse complement strand
ATTTCTGTCCAGTAAAACTATTAATCTATAATCAATAGACAGGTCTATATAAAGATATAATCAATGTTTCTGTCTCATATTTGTATTGCATTAAAAGGATCTGGAAATGTTTTTCCACTGAAAGCTCTGGTTTGCACATTAAATGCCATGTGGGTGAGGTTTTATGGATGATACTCTGATGTCCCATTGTCCTGAAGGCACCACCACAAACCAACAGAAACACTGAAGAGAAGAAGAGCTATGATTAATGTAGTTACAGTTATATCCATGTTTTAATGTTGCAGCGCTCGTTTTGTAAATAGATCAAAGTTTAAAGTTGCATGTTGTTCATCTTTTATCTGGTCGTTTTGTGAAATATTTAACAACTAAAACATAAGAATATTTTTTCCACTCTGATTGGCTGCTATTAGGCCTACCAATTTTAACTTGAATGTTCATTGCATTTTTTGTAGACACCTGTGAAAATAATTTCTATTCCCATGACTTTTTTGTTCTCTGGGAAATTATTTTTGATGATGAATACAGAAACAAGCATAAAAATCAAAACATCTACAATAGTGATAGTAATTTTAATAATAAAATAATGGTTGAGAAACACTGCTCTAAAATCATTGCTCACCTGTATTCCTGAAGTGGCGACACCAGTCTCGTTGCTCTGGTGACTGGACTGACTGGACTCTGGCGACAAGCAGTCTCTGTCCCCGAAGCTCCCGGTCACACCGCTG
The DNA here is from genome assembly GCA_903067075.1 of Micropoecilia bifurca. NCBI lineage: Eukaryota > Metazoa > Chordata > Actinopteri > Cyprinodontiformes > Poeciliidae > Micropoecilia > Micropoecilia bifurca. The sequence continues at coordinate 12,388 of CAEGAF010123548.1, read as the reverse complement.
GAGCTCCGAGAGGAAGACCCCGTCATCGCTCCGTTCTGCTCCACCTGTGGAGATTCTCCTGCCCTCCTGGGATCGCCTCCATCCGCCTCTTCGCCGTGCCCTTCATCCTCACAGCTCTCATCCTCCTCTTCGGAGTCCAGCGCCACAGGCCCGAGCAAAAGAATCTCCCTCCTCCTCTGCTCGGCCCGTTTCTGCTGAGCCGTGGGGCTGAGCGGCCGCCTCAGTCGGCCGGTTTGCTGGTGACCACCGGACTCGAACCCAGGCTCATTCTCCAGCTGGTTCCTCCACTGCTGCCTGGACGTCCAGCTGACCGGACCCTCTTCAACACCTTGGTTGATGAAGAGCCTGCGTGAGAGCTCTGTGCAGTCCCCTTTCTCGAAACAGCTCAGGTCTCCTCTCCTGTCCAGGCTTGGGGACCAGGAGTCCCCGGTATACTGGGGAGGCTGGCATCGATGCAGGGTGGGGCTTTCTGGTGATCGGAGTTCAGCTTGGAGAAGCCTTGGGTCTCTGATGGGAGAGCTGATCTCAGTGGGCGGATGAGAAGGTCGGAGGACTCGAGAGGGGAGTGCGGGGGAGCTCTGCTGTGCTGATAAAACTGAGCTCTGATGCTGGGCTTCCTGAAAGCAGTCCTCCTGACGTGTGCCATGAGAAGAGTTGGAGCTTTCCGGCTGGTGAGAGTCTGTGTTTTCAGTTGCTGGCATGTGTTGATCATTTAAAGGGATGTTCATCTTCAGCGTTTGCTTAAAGTGCTGTGCGTTTGGAGAGGACTCTCCAGAGTTTGAGCTGCTCATGCCTGAAGAATGGTTGTGCAGTGAGGATCTCCTGGCCTCCGTCAACATTGAAGACACTCTGGAAGCTTCCTCCGCTAGTCGGCGGGCGACTTCGGGACTGTGAGCTGGAGACGAAGGTTTGCTGCCACTCAACTGGTTCAAACCTTCGACTCCGTTATTGCCTGGTTGAAAGATTAATTCCTGAAGAGAAGTTTTTTTGTGTCTTTTGGTAGCTGGACTTTGTGCCATCCTCCCATCCTCTGTTGAACTCTGAAGAGGACAATGAAGGTCGGCAGAGGACCTCGATTCTGACGCCTTTCCAGACTGGTCTGATCCAGGGATGTTTCTCAACCCATGAATAGCCTGACTGTTTTCTGTGAGCTCTTTGGGATTCACTCTGATGTTCTGATGCTGGACTGGAGACCCAGCCCAGGACTGGCAGCGCTGCTGTTGACCGTACCGTGAGGAGGCTTCGAGGTCGAGTGCGTGGGCCAATTTAATTCTTAGTAAGGGCGAACCGAACTCTTCCACCGCCCTCTGTGTAGCTGCTCTGCCAATCGGATCCAAACGCGGCTGTCGAAGACCCGGGGAGAAGGTCTGCTGGAGGTCTGGAGATTGGAAACTCAGTTTGGGACTTGAGCTGCACGACGAACCGGGACTTTCAAACCACACTTGGTCACTGAGATGCTTCTGAAAGCGGGATGGGGTGGACTGCTCTTCTCTCGTTCGTCTCTCGCACATGGAGTTGCGTGAGCTGTCCAACGTTTTCACGTTGGACTTTTCAACGTAACTGAAGCTGACCACAGATCGCTGGCCATAAGGAGGAGTGAGAGGGCGGCCGACTCTTCTAGAGAAGGGGGACGAGTGTAGAGGTGAGCCCCATCGTTTGCTGGCTGACGGTGAGCTGCTGGATGTTTGGAGCTGAAAGTTGACAGTGTGTCGAGATGGAGACTGACTGTGATTCTGGTCCAGAACGCGTTGGGGACTTGTGGCTGTCCTTCCAGCGGCCGTCTGGCTCGCTAGCTGGGAGAGGAGCTCGGCAGGACTGTCCTCAACTGGAATCCTCTGAGCAATCCCTTCGTCGCTCTCCCTGGCCTGATCTGGGGCAGATCTCACTTCCACATAAAGATGAAGAACTTTTCCAGACTGGGACATGACCTCCGCTCAGCTCTTAATGAGGACACAGAAACAGAGCGGAGAAAGACTCAGACAGGGTGAAAGAGAGGTCTTTTTCCCCTCCCTGTTGGGTTGGAATTAGGTTTTTCTGCTGCTGTTGGTTTATTTTTAGGCGATCTTTCTTCTGCCTCCCAGATCGTCTGGGTGTAAAGCAGAGACACAGAGCAAAAACATGCCCTGGGGATGCCGCCAACACCTCCCAACTCCTCATACCTGTGAATGAAAGAGAGGAGGCGTAATTAATATGCCAAATGAGTGTGAAAAGCTGGTAAAGGACAAGTGAAAACACCCACTTTTCTAAAGAAGCCAAGTGTGAGTTTTGTCCAAATGAGATGCAAAGATTTCCAGCCTTTGCTACTCTCAACAATATTAAACAAAACTCAAATGAAAGTCATTCAGGTCCTCTCAGATTGTCCATAAAGTGATCCTGTTTTATAAATCAGAGGTTTTTTATTTTCAAATCTCCAAGAAAAATTCCTTTTTTTTGGGATAATTGTATTATCTTGGACAATTTTGACAATAGTGAGAGCTTCATTTGAGAGAATTTAACCAATCACGAGACATGAAGATGCCAAAGAAATTAAACTAAAAATAAAACAAAAAACTATAACAGGTTTTGGAAAGGGTACTGGAAAGGAGGCTGATGTTTAGCCACCTCAACTCTCTTGAAAATGTGTGTCATCCAGTTTAGCTATCCTCTACCAATTCTGATAGGTTTCCACACAGAAGCTTGTTGCTGCGTTCAAAAAGTATTTAATTCTCTGCGGCTTTGTGAGTTTAACAAAATGTCATAGACGTGGTATTTTAGCTTTAAGGTTCAGTTCTGAACATGTGTGGATCTGGGTATTTCTGACCAGCATCATAATAACGCATTTAATTCTGTGCTGAGCTCATCCGAGTTGAATCCTTTGCATCTGTCATCGTTACACCGCTAAGCTTCATGCAGATTGGCTTTTCACGCCAATGTTGCAGCAGACAACAGAAGTGTGCAGCAAAATTAAAGTCACTGTCATGGCTGCTGGGCCCCAGTTTGCTGCCAGCAGCAGCAGATTGGAGTTGCCGTATGGCAGCAGTGGGAGACAACATCCATGTTGAAACTGGCAACGTGAGAACAATGGGAACTTGAGAGCAGTTGGCTCACGGGATGGGCAGACCGCCACCTCTTTTTAACCCCAACTGTTGTTTTAGACACGACTTCAAAACGAGTCAGGCTCAGCTTTCCCGCCTCTGGCTTGCCTTGCAAGTTTAGTTGGCTCCTGTGAATAAAACATATGGCTTTTCACGGCAGATCTGACTCTGCACAGACATGAAAAAATTAGGATTAGGATTCAGTTCAACCAAAAGAAACATCAACACATCGATGTGCAATTTATTTTAAATTTCTAGAAAGGAGAGCAAAAAATTTACCTTGTTTTATTAAATTAGCAAAAAAAACAAAAAACTAAAAGGCCTTTTCTTAAGAAAAACGCAGGATAGCCTTCTCTCTAAGAGCTGGTCTTAACCCTTTACGTTGAAATCACTTTACTGAGATGCTCTTTGTAAACATCTACCAGTTTCTGACGTTCGTCTAAGCTGGTCACTTTTAATTGTTGTGTGTTTGAGGAGTTAAAAGGTAATCTACTATGCTTCCTTGAATAGTTAGGTCTATGGGCAATATAAAACATGTTAATTTGTTTTATGGACAAAATCACTTTTATATAATGAGATTACTTTGAGCTCCTATCAGAGTGAGCCGTTTTAGAGCCTCTTGTCACTTAAAATCCAGATAAGCTGCTTCACATCCACACATGAAAATGATCGTAAACACATGTGCAATTATACAACAGCACATCTTTGAAAAGCAGAAGTGAAGCCTCCTGAACAACCAACAAGGATTCAGCAAATGGTTTCTGGATGGTAAGTCAACAACAAAACACTTGTCTTTCCCAGCAGCCTGGGGTTGCTAGGTGACAGGCTTGGCTGGGTTTGCTGGGTAACGTCGTAAACCCTGTCGATTGTAACTCAACAATCGGACGGTTTCCCAGTCACCAAAAACATTAACTTTTTGCCAAAAATCGGTCTGGGTGGGCTTTTTAAAGCACTTTAGCTGCTTTTAGACAAAAAAAGAACATGCACAATGTAAATTTTGCTAACATAACTTTGATATATCAAGATCTGGGTTTTGACTAGGCTTAGATGATTTCTAAATTCTCAGCCAGTTCTTGGTGGTTTACTACAGCGCCTATAAAAAATATTCACCATCTTGAAAGTTTTGCCGCTTTTATGACAAAAGAAATCCCTGTATTGTCAAAAAATAAACAGATTTCTACAAAATGAAGACAAATAATAAAAATATTTAACATGTATTAAGTAACTGAATAAATATTCACAACATTTAAAGTGACTCAGCCAATTAGTGCTAATAGTATCACCATTTATGATCTAATGGCGTGCAGAAACAAAGCATCTCAGGTTCTAGATAAAGATATCTTCACGATTTTGTCCCACCAACAGATGAAGTCTGCAGAAATATTCTGGCAGGTATCGATTTTATATAGACCAGATGAGCCTGAACTCCATTTGTGCTCCTTCATCCATTAATTCATGCTCGGACTGAGACAGACTCAGTGAAGGCAGCGAGACGGATGACGGACATGGAGAGAGGGAGCATCAGAGAAAGCTGAAACAGGAAGAGGACGACAGATTTGTGTGTGAAGAAGAGAGCTGTGATGGCCGCCAGCCAGAGTGATCAGAGTGTAAAGTTACAGGAAGGATGAAGGTAAAAGCAGTAAAAACGGATGCGACAACACCTCTGCCTCCATTCACTGCAACAAAACACCCCCCTGCATTTGAATAGATCTTTTCAGTCAGTCATCTGACAATAGAAAGAAGATGACACAGTTGTGTCAACGTACCAAAACATGACTGTCCGCCTAAACCGACAGGCCAGGATAGGAAAGTTTTAATCAGAGAGCAGTCAAGACGATGACACCGAACTCCAGAGATGCACAGGTAACATGGTAGAATATATACTTCACAGATCTGGACTTTATGAAGGAGTCATTAAAATAAACCTGTAGTGGAATGAAACCCATAAGAAGGCAAAAAACCACAAAGGGGACACAGCAGTAAAGAAACAATAGTTGGACTTTTTCCAGTTTCTGAGATTTGAGACCAATATGGCTGCTGTTAGCTAAAAATTCAGTGCAGTAGCAAAAGGGTTGTTTGAATGTCTGTCAGTTTTTGTCTCATTGTTGGGGCTTGCCATGGCATTGCATAGGCAGGCACCTATTGTTCTACACCTCAAAATAACTGCTTCTTCCTAATACCGTTAATGTGGCTCAGACCGCTGTGTGACCCCTCACAACATATCAAAACGTATAGCTCGATCCCGTGAGGGGAGATATTACTTTTTTTAGCATTTCGAGTAACTGTGGTGACATAATTAACAAAAACCGGGCCAAATTCAACTCAAAATGGGTGCGTTCACACTGCAGCCTGAAGTGACCCAATTCTGATATTTTTTTTTACGTAATGCAACCTGTATCCGATCTTTTCATGGCAGTGTGAACAGCACAGGACAGATTCTTTTTCCAATGTCACCCATATCCGGTACGTATCCGATTCAAATGCAACCATAACGTTCAGGTCACATTTATCCGAACTGAACGTCATTGATTCTCAACAAATCTCACTATTGTACGCGCAAGCGGGAAGAAAAACAACAGCTATGACGGACTAGAGGAGGATTAAGTTGTTAATATGCTGAGGTATAAACATATTGTACAGGAACTGTTGTGATCTGTACAGATTGTATGTATTAAGCACAGATTGCTTAATACAGTGGTTCCCAAAATTTTCTTCTGGGGCCCCTCTATGGATTAGAATAAAATTCCCCGCCCCCAAAGAAAAAAAAACTGGGCAAACACACCGTTCAACCACACATTTAACTACATACAAATTTTGTTTTCAAACTCCACTGAAGTTTATTTCACACTTCAGGTTGCAACAAAACAAACTACCATCTTCAAAGTGAAACATTTTATGTAGTACAAATGTAAGCCATACTTTTCATATCGTCCTTTCTAACACATTTTGAAAACCATAAATCACTTTCCTTACATTTTAGTCATAATCTGCTGTGTGTTGATCTGTCACACAACGTCCAATAAACTCTGATGTTTATAGTTGGATTTGACACAATGTGGAAAAGTTAAAGTAGTGTATAAATGTGTGAGGTATATAGTCTAAGTATAAACAATCTATCTGTTATACTTACACTTACACTGTTAAAAAGACCCAGTGGAAAATTTGGTTGCATGTTGCTGCAAACCAAAAAGCTCTTTATGGCCTTCTACAACTTAATAAACCACAACGCTCTATTTTGGAAAAATAAGGTGTCACATCTGACCAACATGTCAGGGTTTCAGCACTTTACCAGCAGAGACAGGCCCAGTGGGAGGCGTACCTGAAATAAAAAAAATAAAGTCCCTCATCTAACCTTGAATAAACAAAAAGTCACAGCTGCTCAACACTGATGACTCATCCTCTTGTCTTCCCCCTGAGACACAAAAGGACACACACACACACACACACACACACACACACACACACACACACACACACACACACACACACACACACACGTGGGGATAAACTCCTTGGGTCTTTGGCGTACGTGTGTATGAGACGTATCACACAGGTAATTAAACCCGAGGCAGCAAATGCATCTCTAATATTAGCTCCCTTGACGTGATGTTGTGCGGCTGGGGGCCTGTGCTAATATTAGCTCTCTGCTTGGCTGTTGCTGGTGCTCTACAATTTCAGCAACATGATAAATTCTGCATTAAAGTGCTGAGGAGATCAAGAAGGCTTATGTTAACCGCATGGATAACAACGGACATCAACGGGTTTGCATTAGCCTGACAAATCATTATATTACTCCGCTAGGAGCACCGATTGACTTCTCCAAAAAAAAAAAAAAAAACTGATGAAAACACACCTCCAGTTCAAACTCCACATCCACTTTTCAGGTGCTGCATTACAATTACCCAAGCAGCAGCTTAAGAAGATTGGCATGAACAAGAGAGGCTAGTTTTAAAGGGACCTGGTCTCTCCTCATGATGGTGCCTTCAAAGACACGATCACACAAAAGCCACGAGTCCTGTGAGTCACGCAGAGGCAGCAGGAGGTGTGACTGAGTACGGAGAAAGATCCAGAGAGGCTTATTGATGGAAATAAAAGGAGAAAGATATTCAATCAACACCGCAAACGCCGTGACCTTGCTGCCTTCAGACTCCTCCACTCACTACTGTGACTCACTGAATGAAGAACTGAACACAAACAGAGGATCCAAGGATAATAGCTGAGCAATCATTGAAATATTCAGTCCGTTTAGCCCATTATCCTATAAGTGGACATCTTGACTTTTCATGGGTTGTAAATTAAATAAGTGAGAAAAGTTCATCTTACACAGCTGTTAGGCAAATTTTGCCAACTATAATTGCCAACTAAACGCTGATTTTATCCCCTCACTTGCGTGTTTTATATAATCACACAAATTTAAACACCCAGACAATCATAGAAAATCCACAAACTAGTTGTCAAATAACTGGGTTTTTTTATTAAGTGCAAAAAAAAAGCAGCATTGCTAAAAGATTTCAAACAGCAGAACATCACGTCTCGATCTAAAGAAACCCAAGAAATGATCAGGAACAAAGCCATCGACACCTACCAGTTTGGAAAGGGTTCCAAAACCGTTTCTAAAGCTCTATGACATTATTGAGCTGCAGCGAGGACCATTATGGTGGAAACATGGAACAGTGCTGAACCTTTCCGGGAATGGGCGACCAAAACTACTCCAAGACCACGTCAACAACCCACAAGGTCACAAAAGAGCCCAGAGCGTCCAAAGCCCTCAATTAGACAGACGGGGCAAAAAATTGGCACTTATGAGAGCTTTAAGGCAAAAAGCTCTCGTCTCATATTTGTCAAAAAGCAAGTTCTTTCTGGGGAAATATTCTGTGAACTGAAAGTACTCCAGTTTTACCAGCGTTACCTTTAACAACGTCAAATTAAACCAATAACTAAATATGACGGTGGTGGTGATGTTCATTTGCTGCTTCAACTTGCTGCGTTTACCCATCATCTCCTCCCCCCTGTTAGAAAATGCTGCTGCAGGAAGTCAGGCCATCGGCTTCGGGAATAATCCAGAGTACAAAAACAAATCCAAATCTGAATCTGAACTAAAGCTTTGGAGTGACCCAGTCCAAATCTGGACGTAAATCCAATTTAGATACCGTAATATAACCTTAAACAGACTGTTCATGCTCAAACCCTCCAGTATGACTTAAGTACAGTAACCCTGTGAAGAAGAGCGGGTCAGAACTCAAATCAGAGCTCGGTTTGCCTCACTGCACCCTGACTGGGCTCAATAGATTCAAAGAGGTAATGAAGTTAAAGCTGTGAGCTGAAAGACACTAAACTCCTCAGGAGTAACACACTCGGGTGATAAGTACAGCTGGTTATCGCTCTTAATGACCTTCCTATTAGCTGTTAGTGAGAAGACACAATAATAAGAGACGAGACACATCTTTATGCTGATGAGGATAAATTGATAACAAAATAACATCACTATTTGGTTTATTATGCCAAACTTGCAAGTAAAAGAAATGTCACTTTTTTGTCTCCAAGTGGAGACAAATAAGCCAGCTTTCATACATGTTAGAGGTTCTGGGAGACAGTCATACACAGCAATCTAATGTGTAAAATAGCCAGATCCTAGTTTTTATTTTTTTGTTTTGGTTTGTTTGTTTGGTATTTTTTATCCATATTTAAATCGAAGATTTCAGTGTCTTACAAATTAAAAAACATTTTAATACTGAAAGTATAGAATTATCTGGTTAATGTATAATATTTAAACAGTTAAATAGATAAATAGCTCACATTTATTTGGATTAATCTAAAGTATGTGAATTTATCTCTCAGTTATCTGTACTTTATGAAAGGGTTTATCATGTGAAATTTTTTATAAAAAATAATGTTTTTGTGGCAAATAGGATGCAAAAAGTCCTTAGTAAACTGCTGAACTTCACTCTGCTAAGGGTTTTTACTGAGGTAAATTGCTGTTGCAATGCTAGGCTAATGTTAACTTTCTTGCTTTTTGTTTTGATATGACATGTTTCTCCCAATACAAAAGGGCAGAACTTATAAAAGGCTGTTTATTCTGTTTCATAAAATTAGCATTTTTTCTTTGAATGTCGTTATTAATGATGCCTACTGGTGTCTGTTGTCTCTCCCACATGACTCTCTGCTGAAAGCCTCGACTAACCTAAAAACAAGGTGTGGATCGGGTCCGACACAAGTTGCTCTCTGGTCTGAATCCATTGGACTCCTGCCATTACTAATTGATGGTCTGCCGGCTTTTTCATTGCAGTGATGCTGCAGAAGTGTTGGCAACTTTTGGTACGATAGCAACTGTCTAAGGCAGCTTATGTGATGAGTTGTATTTATGAAATAACTAGTTTTCACTTTGGTTACGTTTATTCTATTTGTCCTTCTCAATAATCAAACACCTACAGGTCCCTGTGAGCGAGGACACGTCTGGCCATGACCACCTGTTGCACTGCTGAACCTTAACTCAGACAAAGTTGGTGGATTAAATATGAACCCAAAGCGCAACAGGATTAATCAATCCTGCAATAACCGGATAATTTCTCATCAGCCAGTAAACAAGCCAGGCAAAAATCCAATCTACAAAGTATATATACACTTTACACTTTGTCAAAAAAAAAGCCTGTGAACCACAAAACCTCTCTGTCCATGTTGTGGTTCAGCTGGAACCAACCAGAACCAGGATTAGCAGGACTGCTGAGACCAGAGTTGCCATCCCAGTCCTTCAGTTCCGACAGAAACCAGCTTCTCAGAAATACTGAAGCACACAATCAATGAGTTCTGCAAAAATAAAAACTGACAAATCAGTACCAAAATAAACAATATTTTACCTCAGTTATTTATCCACAGTTGATGAAGTAGCTAAACTGGCCTGCATTTCTTTAGGTCATCCTCTGTGACTTTAAATTGTTTACCTTTGAGTTTATTATTGCAGTCAAAGAGTTATCAGCATGACTGTCTGGATTTGATCAGATTTGTTTGAATTTGATTTGTCATGATTTGAGGTACGGTGAGGTGAGAGAGACGCCGTCGAGCCCAGGAGGTCATAGTGAAAATGATATTTTAATGAACAACCGGAAGCACTGGGAACAGACAGGTAAACACGATGAGGACCCGACGAGGAACAGAGACAACAGGGGAGACTAAATACACGAGGGGTAATCAACAGAACGAGACACAGCTGGGAACAATCAACGGGGAAGACGCAGAGACAGGACTCACAGGGAACAGGACTACACAGAAACTCAAAAATAAACACAGTAAACACAGAGAAACACAGATCCTGACATGATTGTCATCTAAAAATGTCTGTTTTTTCCTCACAACTGAGTTACAGAATATTACTATTATTATTTTAACAGCATTTAGAGATTTGGGAGTCTCTAAGCAAGGGACGAGAAATTAACTTTCCCCAAAGGCCGAACAGGTAACTATGACTGTTGTTGAAAGATCACTGGTTCTAAATTAATCTAAAAAAATAATTAAAAATGATTTGTATTGGTCATGTTAATTAAGGCTGATTTATCCTTAGAGACAACAGTTCTTTGTTTGGCTGCAGCGTATTGATTATAGGAATGTGGATTAGAAGGTGATTGTTTTTGACACTGTATCCTTCAGCATCTATTGCATTCAATTAGCATGCAAAGCGAGGATTCCTGAGAGTCGGAAATATTGCAACGTTATAATGCTCAAATTGATACTGCGATGATGAGCTATGACACAGCTCTGCCTTAGAAGAAGTTATTATTAGAAAATATTGTTATCATCATTAAAAACCTTTACACTCTGTATTAGTCTCTCATTTTAGCGAGGCTAATGTAGCTGCCCAATCAGAGAAACGACACTAGTCGCCTTCAAAGTAAAAGCATCATATTATCCATGTTTCACTTTGGATTCTCTACTGACTTCGACAGTAGTGACTGAGTTTGTGAGTGGGTGTTAGGTGAGGGGGGGGATCAGCATGAGACACTGACACTGACAGGTCTTCTAAAACTGATCATACAGAAATATACTATCTGTTCTCACACTTTCTCTCACTAGATATGATGTCACTTCTGCTTCTGAAAAACATAAAATCACACCCACCCACACAAACCAACACTGAGAGCTTCCTTTCTTCGCGTGCGGGACTCGGCGGTGTGCGTGTGTCATAAAGTGACACACACACACACACACACACATCTGGATCATGTGTGTGATGGTGCACAGCTGTCAGCTGTCTCAGGTTGTTGTGCGCTCACTCTGCGCTGTCAGCACAAACCAGAGCCGCTCGCTGCTACGTTTCCACTACAGACGCTCAGCTTTCTCCCACCTCGCTGCATTCCTCCTGCAGGTCCCGTTTCAGTCTCACACTCACCTCTCCTGCTCTTGCAGCCGCTCAGTCCGTATGAGATTTACACCTCCCACATGGCTTACTTAGCCTCATCCGTTCTGTCGTTCCTCTTCCTTCCCTCTCATCATCCTCTCCTTCCCAGCAAAAAGCAGCCGGCGGAGACCTGTCCAGCCAGCACATCCAGAACCCCCCTCCTCTCCTCTCCTTCCTCACCTCGTCAACCAGCGGAGAAGCTCAGCCTATTAGCACGTTCCTATCCACCCATCCCCACCCCTCTGCCTCTTACATACATGCTGAGTCAGTGTGGAGTGTTTAACACAGGGTGGGGGGGGGGGGGGAATATGCAAGGCAGCGGGGATGAGAAATGATTAAAGCTCCCCAGAAGCAGCTCGGCTTGGACCCCATCCGTCCACAAGGGGTGAAGCGGAGAAGAAGAAATGAGACAGAAAAATAAAGCAGCAGATGTGAGAGGATGGAGATAAGACATGTGGTCTGATCTGCATGTGTGAAATCCTTATTTAAAACAATTCAGTGATACATGAGAACATGGGAAAGATGGAGATTTGCAGACGAGGCCGTATCAATCTGCATTTAATTTCTATAAATATGCAGCTCTGTAAAAAAAAAAATGAAGAGCCCACTGCACACTGAAAACCTCCTGGTTGTTCCACCAAACACTGATTTCTGAACTCTTCCTGAGTTAAAACATTAGTTTTGTTGTTTCTTAAAGAATACGAACTTGTTTTCTTTGCATTATTGAGGTCTGACAGCACTGCATCTTTTTCATTATTTTCTGCAAATAAGCAACAAAATTTTTGCTTGAAATTTCAGAGACTTGTCGTCAATAGTTCATAGGGTAAAAGAACAATGTTCATTTTACTCAAACATATACAACTAAAAGAGCAAATTCAGAGAAATTGATCATTAAGTGGTCTCTTAAATTTTTCCATTTTTCCAT
>CAEGAF010123546.1:0-29803 GCA_903067075.1 Micropoecilia bifurca | reverse complement strand
GCACCTAATTTTCTTAACCAAATGATGCCTGCAGGTTTATCTATTAGCAGGTTTAATTTTGCCTGCACTTGGTTGTGAACATTATTTTAAGTGTATTTGACAAGTTTACCAAAATATAAAAAAATGTAATTCAAACTGCATTTGCCTTGTTTTACTTTTGACTTAGACTTTTCATTACATTACTTGAGTACCGGTACATACAATTTTACAGTAATTTCCATACTTAAGTACAAGACGTTTCAGATACTTTAAGACTTTAACTCGAGTAACATTTCAGTCAGTGACTTGGACTTTTACCAAAGTCATATTTTGGAGAGGTACCCATACTTTTACTTGACTCTGAGATTTCATTACTTTATACAACACTGGTCTGAAGTGTGGCTGTTTATTTTTGTTGTTGCTTTTTTCAGAAAAACAGTCCTCAACGGTGCAACACAGTCACCACATCCTTTTGGGATGGCTGTGTTTGAAAACCATGTCTTCTTCACTGACTGGACCAAGATGGGGGTGATCAGAACCAATCGCTTCAACGGCAGCAATCCCACTCTCCTCTATCGCACGGCCAACCGACCAGGACACGTCGTGGTCTCTCACTCTCTCGTTCAGCCTTTTGGTAGGAGTGAACTTGTCCGTCTTGGTACAACAAATCAGTCTGATCATGCGAAGTAATCCCATCCGTTTCTTGTTGCAGTGATGAACCCGTGTGGCAGACACAATGGCGGCTGCCAGCATATTTGTGTTTTAAGCCACCGCTCAGATAACGATGGTTTGGGCTTCCGCTGTAAATGTCGCTATGGTTACGATCTTGGAGCTGACCGCCTCAGCTGCTTTAGTGAGTTTCCCTTTTCCTTCTGGTTGTGTTCCAGGTTCTGCTTATTTAATGATGAAACTGTTGGATAAATTGTAATCACTTTAAACCTTGAATTGACCGCAGTCTTTCTCCTTCCACAGAGATTAAGGACTACTTGTTGGTGGCTTCCTCTCTGGCCATCCGGGGAATCCCTCTGAACTTATCTCTTCAGGAGGACGTCACTCTTCCTCTGAATGGACTCGGATCCTCTTTTTCTGGCTCCGCTGTGGAATTTGATGGGAAAGAAGAGGCTGTGTTTTACAACGACAGGTCCAAAGGACTCATTTACAGATCCAACATCAATGGAACCGGTTAGTATACGTGACATGCTTTGTGGATATTGCTAGTAATTTTGGGTTCACTTCTTACTCTGTTGTTGTTTGAACCCCATCAGCTGCGAAGATTTTGACTGGGAGGAATGTGGGAATCGTTGATGCGATGGCTTACGACTGGACCTCCAAGGTTTTGTTCTGGACCACATCAACGCACAGGGCAGTGGTGGCCTTCAGAGTCACAGACAAGTCCAAGAAAGACATTGTTACTGGGCTCAGATACCCAAAGGGTATTGCGATTCATCCAAGTGCAGGGTGAGTGCTTCAAATAATGAAGAATATGTGTAATTTATTGGGATTTTATGTGACTGTCCAGCAGAAAGGGGTACATAGTTGTGAAGAAGAAAACAGTTCTGTTTTCTTGTTTTTCTTAGATAAATTTCTAAGCTAAGTTCTGTATCTTTATTAAGTTCTCATTGCCCAGATGCCCCTAAATTAAATTGACCTATTGATGGTCTAGTCAAAGTCCAGACTGTAAATCTGTGGCAAAACTTGAAAATGCTCACGGATGATTTCCATCCATCCTGAATGAGCTTGAGCTACTTTGCTATGAATTGGTGAAAATGCTGGATGCTGCTGTTGACATAAACCTAAAGAATTACAGTTGTAATTGCTGCAAAAGCTTTTTCTACTGAATATGGATTCAGTATGACTGATGTTTGAATTTTTTTTTAAATCCACTATTTATTTCCTCTTCACAATTATGACACATAAATAATACATTGTACAAAATTCCATTTGTGCTTCTAAAGTGAAAAAATGCTGTATTGTATGATTTACTTTGGATGACAGTGTTTTGACTTATTGCTGTTTATAGCATATTAAAGTCAGTATTGTTTTTATTTTTTATAATTTTAGTTCTTTCATTGCTTCGCAGATACTTGTTCTGGTCTGACTGGTACCGTCCAGCCGTGATAATGAAAGCATTCACGGACGGCAGCAACGCTGTTCCTCTGGTCAACACAACGCTGGGATGGCCGTATGGACTCGCTCTGGATTATGTGTAAGGATAACGATGATACCTGCTGTATTGTCTGTGCTCTCCCAACCTTTTTCTTTTCAAATGCTGTGTTTTCCTTCACCATTGGATGTGATTTCTGTGTTTGCAGAATGGACAGGTTGTACTGGGTGGATTCCCTTCTCGATCAGGTTGGCCACATTAGCATCGAAGGGTCTGACAGGCAGACATTCACCAGCATCGGCCAGATCACTCAGCCGTACTCGCTGACAGTTCATTCAGGTGATCATGTTCATTTCAAATTTTGGTTTAGATTTTTCTCCATCACAACTCTATACTAGAAAGTCAAATGCATCTTCTAGTATTTTTAAAAATAACATAAAAATCGGTGCTAAAATAAATGACAAAATAGCAAATTCAAGAAAAATCTTAATCTTCCAAGTCTAATTTTTCATAACATAAAGCTTACCTAAAAGCTAGCCATAAAGCAAAATTTACCTATCGATTACTTTTCATACAGTGAAATCTGAAGCTGTTACTTAAAGTAGATAAAGTATATAGCAGCAGGTCTTGATGGTCAGTTCAGATTTGTGTGCTGAATTTTCTTTTTTTAATAATAATTTTATTCTGGAAGTAAAATGCTTATATATTTTCTGTCCTGTAGACTACCTCTACATATCTGACACAAGGACTCGAGCAATATTTAGGATGAGGAAGAGGGACGCAGGAGAAAACATAATAATCAGACAAGGAGTCACCGGCATTTTGAACATCAAGGCCTATTCAGCTGACCTCCACAGCAGTAAGTTCACATAAAGCAAGACACCAATATCTTATGTAGACACTTAGACATGATTGATGATTTGAAACGTGGATCCATTTACTGGTTCCAGAGACAAGAACCCATTGACTCTCTATTTGTCCTCGCTCCTACAGCCTTCAACAGCCGCTGTAATGCGGTGGCCAATGGACTCTGCAGCCACTTCTGCTTCCCAACTCCCTCCTTCAGCCGGGTGTGTGGCTGTCCGTACGGCATGAAGCTTCAGGCCAATCAGAGGGACTGCATCAAGGACGACTCCGTCCCTCCGCTTGACGACTGCGGCGACTACGCCTTTGAGTGCGACGAAGGAATCTGCAGGCCCAACTCGTTCCGCTGCGATGGCATTATTGATTGTGTTGACAAGACCGATGAGGCCAACTGCACTGATACTGGTAAATGTGGTTGTGGAGAAGCTGTGCGTAATATTTAATCACAGTGATTTTCATAAATGAGCTGAAAGCCTCATGCATCCCCATTAGGAGCGACCTGTTCTCCGTACGCTTTCACCTGCAACAACAAGCACTGCATTTACTCCGGCTGGCGCTGTGACGGCCACGACGACTGCGGAGACGGCTCAGATGAGGCCAACTGTCCCACTCGTGTCCCAACCACCTGTGGGTCTTCCTACTTCACCTGCGATAACAACAAGTGCATCTCCAAGAATTGGTTGTGCGACGGTGAAAATGACTGCGGTGATGGCTCTGACGAACAGAACTGCAGTAAGTTTATCTTGCTCTGTTTAATCTTCACTCACGTACGTGATGATTTAAGTGTGCTAAAGGAAAAGTGTCACTCCCAGATTCAACCATCACCACGTGCCCTTCTGGCTTCTTCCTGTGCCCGGACCACCGCTGTATCAGCTACTATTACGTGTGTGATGGAGACAAGGACTGCTTGGATGGATCAGATGAGAAAAACTGTGGTACGCATCTGTAATTTTTGTTTTGTTTTATAGATTTTCAGTTTTGTTGTCCTATATTTTCCATGTTTTCTCTCCTTCCAGAGTTCTCCTGTCAGTCCTATCAGTTTGCCTGCGCCAGCGGAGACCAGTGCATCAGCTCCTATTACCGCTGCGATGGCGTGTTCGACTGCAGGGACCATTCAGATGAACAAAACTGCCGTATGTTAACAAGATAAATTGATATGTATGATTATAATAATCATAATTTAGGGTGCTCATCAATACATTTGATAAGTTTTTTTTAGAGAAATTAGGGGCGGGCATTTATCGTGATACATTTGACTCATGATAAGAAATTAGATATTTTGTTGTTACAATAAATTCCAAATGTTTTAAATCTTTCAAAACTGCCCTTATGGTTTGGATTGTTAATTTTACTACTTTCTGCACTCCTAAAGAAGGTCACAGCCATACCTGAAAAAAGAAGCAATAAATAGTTTGTATTGTTCCTTTGTCGTTTTCACAATAGTACCATAAAATATTGTAATAAAAGCTTTCAGTCTGGACCGACCCTGTACATTAACTGGGTCAGCTATATTTTTCTTAACGTTCTGCTTTGTGACCTGCAGCCACTCGAGGTCCGGGCCTTTGCCACAGTGACGAGTTCCAGTGCCAGACCGACGGTTTCTGCATACCGGACGAGTGGGAGTGTGACGGCCATCCGGACTGCGAGGACGGGTCCGACGAGCACAACACCTGCCCGGCCGTCACCTGCAGCTCCAGCTACTTCCAGTGCACCAACAAAATGTGCATCCCGATGAGCTGGTTGTGCGACGGCGAAAACGACTGTCGGGACATGAGCGATGAACAGAACTGTCCCACGCCTCCCTTCAGCTGCCCCTCTGGACAGTGGCTGTGCCCCACCGACCAGGTGTGCATTGACCTGGACAAGGTGTGCGACGGGCAAAGAGACTGTCCCAACGGAGCAGACGAATCACCAATCTGCAGTGAGTTTCCTCCCCGTTTATGCTCCGCTAATGAGAAGAAGAGTGAAACTGATAGATTCTGATGCACTTCTTTAAAGACCAAGACGACTGCGCTCTGAACAACGGAGGCTGCAGTGACGGTTGCATCGAGGGACCATTCGGGGCTGAGTGCACCTGCTCACCTGGGTTTCAGCTCCTCAACGACTCCAAGACGTGTGACGATATCAACGAGTGTCTGATCCCTGGTTTCTGCAGCCAGCAGTGCTACAACGAGAGAGGAAGCTTCAGGTGCCACTGCTCTCACGGTTACCTGCTAGAGCCCGACGGACGCACATGCAAAGTTGCAGGTAAAAACCAACCGGAGCTACAATAAACCTGAAAAAGGCTAAAATGATGTAATGACAAAGAAATGCAAGGATATACTACATGTCTGTAAATGCAGACATGAATAAATTAGTATTTTTATCTGAAACACAGTTAGCTAATTCACTGCTTAACAGGAAATGAAGCATTTTCTTAAAATAACTTCAAAAGTTATTTGGACTTTAATTGTGAATTATTTATTCTTTTAGTTTATTTTTGTTACATATTATTCTTATATGCTAATTTATTTATATTTACTTAACTCTGAGAAGCTTTATTTGATTTGATTTTACATAAAATTATTTAAATGCATCCAAATACATGTACCTTTTACAATTCCAATTATGATTTGTTTCTTTACAATTTTTAAAATCATTTTTATTTAGTGAATGATTTGTTTCTATTGCTTACATTATACTTTTTATGATTTGAATTGGTTTTCACAATTCCTTAGCTATACTATTTTAATGTATTATTCAATTAAATAATTTAGGGTTTTGACCTTTTTATTATTTACTAAATGAGAAATTGTCAGATTTTTGTTTTTATATTTTATTTTAATCTATTTTGTAACCTCTGCAAAGCTTTCTGTTTTTTTTAAGTGTCCATTAATCAAAGTTTTATTATTTGAACAGAATAAAAACAAAACAACAAATATCTAAGTGTTGTAGTACAAATAATCATACATTCTCTTTAGATGGAGTTTGGGATTTTGTCCACAGAACATTGACGACATTTTATTTCCTCGCCTTTAGACCCACATGCTGCTCTACTTTTGGTTGCAAAGCGTAGCCAAATCCTGGCCAACAGGCTCATCATGAGGCCCCCAGTGATCCGTCCAGTGGTCACCGGGTCAGGCATCGTTTCTGTGGACTTTGACCGCGTGACATCCAGGATCTACTGGGCTGATGCCACAGAGAAAAAGATATGGAGTGCCTTTCAGAATGGTACAGAAAAGCGAGCGGTAAGTGAAACAGAAAAATGAGCTACACATACACTGAATGCAGGGCGGGGTTGTTAATGTTTCTCTGGTTCAGGTGTTTTCCACTGGTTTGATGGTGCCAGAGACCATCGCTGTGGACTGGGTGGGTCGAAATCTTTACTGGACCGACTCCGATCTGGAAAACATTGAGGTTTCAACTCTGGACGGTCATTATCGGAAGGTCCTCCTAAACAAAAATATAAGCAGCCCCCGTGGGCTCGCTTTAGATCCACGCAACCAGTAAGCTCATATTTAATCATGGCCAGTTTATTTTTGGAAACGGTCGACACCAGCTAAACAAGTCGATGTTTCTTGCAGCACCTACTTGATGTTCTGGTCTGACTGGGGTCAGAACCCCAGGATTGAGCGAGCCAGCATGGACGGATCCACGAGACAAGTGATTGTCAGCACTAAGGTCTATTGGCCCAACGGTCTAGCTCTGGACTACACCACACACAGAGTCTACTTTGCAGACGCTTACCTAAAATATATCGACTACTGTGATTATGATGGCAGAAACCGCCATCAGGTCATGGCAAGTGACTTGGTATGTTAAATATATTGTTAGAAAAGAGTAAAGTGCTTGCTTGCTTTGCAAAGTTTCTAAACTCCAGGTAAATGTGTGCCAGGTTCTCCAACACCCACACGGCATGACTATATTTGAGGACAGCGTCTACTGGTCGGAGCGCTACACCAGCAAGGTGATGAGTACGAACAAGTTTCACGGTGGAAACGTCACAATTCTTTTCAACGATGTCGTACAGCCGATGGGTATCGTAATGGATCATCCAGTCAAACAGCCAGCAGGTTTGTGCTTTACATAGAGTTTGCATTCATAAAGTCACAAGTTTGATCAAATTAATGGTTTGTAACTGACTTTTGTGTTTAGCCATCAACCCTTGCGGCGAGCACCTTTGCACACAGCTGTGCCTGCTGTCCAACCTGAGGCCGAGGTATTACACCTGCCACTGTCAGTCTGGCTGGAAGCTGGACTCAGACCAGCGCACCTGTATCAAAGGCAGGTTTCAACTAGTTTTAATAACATATGATACATATCATATATTCAGAACATTTTCCTCAACAACTTGAAAAATGTTATATTTTCTCATGGTTTCTCCTGTTTTGCTGTAGACGACTCTCCCTTCTTGATGGTGGTGAGGGACACTGTGATCTTTGGCATCCCTCTGGACCCCACTGACATGTCCAACAACGCCATGGCCCCCATATCTGGCATCAACAAGGGACAAGACATCGACTTCGACGACAAGGAGCAATATGTGTACTGGGTGCAGGGCACGGTGCGTAGACATCATAATCAAAGATTTAAAGACACCAGGGGAACGAATGGTGTCTTTAGTAGCAATAACTGTCAGTGGTAATTTTTTTGTCTGAATTTGTTACTGTCTCACTTTATTGTGAATTGAGCCACTCTTGGTTAAAGCATTGTTTCAGTTAAATGCACAACCCTTGAAAAGTCCCAGAGTAGGACTGACTGAGTCACTGCAACGCTCTGTTTTCTGCCACTTTGTTGTAGATTTGCTGCTTTGTTTTAGCAAATCTATAACAGATTTGCTTAAAGCAGATTTCCCCAAACTTCCCAATTTGGGGAAAGTTTTAACCGGTTCACACAGAACCTCACGTTTAGTTCGGGTTTGTAGTGGAAATATATTTAAAAAGTGACTTTTTTTTTCTTTTCCAACTATTTGTCCACCAACTTTGGTTGAGACCTTTAGAGTTTAACCTGTTGCTCTAAACATTGTTAAGTGTGAAACTGGGGTACATTTTTTGGGATATTCACTCCTGGGATGATTTCCAACAATCTCGATTGTAAGATTTGTGAATCAAATTTCTCTCTTTAGAATGTGAATGAGTTATATTGAGCTGGCAATATCACCCTTCGTCAACAGTTGCTTCCTTAAGCTGATATTTTTCTGCATACTCCAGAAGGATGCAACTTGATAATAAGCTCCTGTTTGCTGCATTCCCTTCTAAATCCTATGGAATAAAAGGAGATAAACTTAAATTTTCCAATATAATTAGTCATTTAAACTCTCCTTTTCTTCTGACTGTAAATGCCTGTGCTTAACTGAATTAAATGCATAACTTAAACTAGTGTATTTTTAACATATTTTTGCTGATCTTTTTTTTTTATTCTGTTTTTCAGAGTTCAATTTGGCGAATCAAAACCAACGGCAGCGACAGAGCTCAGTTTGCTCCAGCTGCTTACATGGGCACGCCATCTGGTCTGGCCTTTGATTGGATAAGCAGAATAATGTATTATACTAATCCCACCAGCCAGACCATTGAAGTGAGGACTTTTTGTTTTTGAGTTTTTAAATACTCTTCACTGCCAGAACATGTCTTGGTTGACGTAGATAATGAAATTAAAACTCTAAATAAAACTTAAATAGAGATTTATTATGACAGCTGTTGTGATTTTAGCTTTCAGTTGTAAAAAAAAGGGATCAATTTTGTTGTTGTTTTTAGGTTATTCGTGTAGATGGAAACGAGAAATACAGGAAAACCATCATCGCCTCAACTGGAAAACCAGAGGCAGCAGGAGAGCCTTTTGGGATTGCACTAGATCCCGTCCGAGGGTAATCCATCTGTTCACTAAAAAGAAAATAAAAATCAACCTCAGGAAACTAAATGCCTCACTGAGCTACTTATACAGGCAGACCTGACTTCATATAAATGTTACAGGGTAGTGTGTGGCACGATTCATTTGTTTCTCACATCTGTTTCCCTCTCAAGGAAGCTGTTTTGGACAGACAAAGGGTCAGATAACGGGGTTCCTCCAAAGGTGGGCAGCGCTGACATGGATGGAAGTAACCTGAAGAACCTTTACACCACAAACCTGGCGAACATTGGGTTCATCGCTGCCGACATCTCCGCAATGAAACTGTACTGGGGGGTCTCAGGGTCAGGGGTGGTACGTGAAAGAAAAATATACCAGCACAACACATCAAGTATTACCAATAACTTAGCATTTTAACACAGCTTTTCTTCAATGCATTTTTTGAATTTATGACAATCAGATAGAGCATAGGCTTAATAGCTTTGACTTTGGCTAAATATTGAAAAGAACCATTTGGCATTTTGAAATGCAAGTACAGTAAGAAATGCAGGTTCTTAAACATTTTTATGTTTTTTTTCTGAATGATTTTTATTGAATTTCAACATGGAGAGACACTAAAAGCACCATCATTATGTTTTTAAATCCGTTTTCCTTGTTAGTAGGTCTTTGCTTTTTTTAATAACATATTCATCCCCCTTTATGTTTGTCTTTATGGCAAATCCTAAAAACAGAAACAAAACGCTGCTCCTTGACAAGAAAATTCCTAAAAGTTTTGTTGGGTAAATTGTATTATTATCAACTATTTTTCTGAAAGGGTGTCATTTTTCAAAAAGCCATGTGACATTTATGACTCTAAATGAATTTTATTTAGCTGCCCTAAAAGCTTTCTGTTGTAACGATTGCAGACCTTTGGATTAGGAAGCTTTTTTTTTGTAACTCCTCTGTTTTGTCTGCTCAGATCGAATGCGGCACCATGGATGGAGTGACCCGTGTCACAGTGGTCAGCGGCCTGTCTCGACCTGGGGGCCTTACGGTCTACCAGAACCACCTGTACTACACCGACCTGGACTATGAGGTCCTGGAGAGGGTGGACAAGGACACTGGAGCCAACATGGTGGTGATGCGGAGCAGCCTGACTGGCCTGCATGCCCTAAAAGTCCACGCCCGAGACAGTATGTGAATATTTATACAGACGTCTGCTGATAAAGACTCATAATTCATTAATTTCTTCCATAGAGCGGAGATCAAAATTTTGACAGGTTGATTTTCATCTGTGTTTATTTCAGTATTAACAATGTTCCTTCCTTTTCCTCAGACTCAGCAGGAACTACAAATGCCTGTAGCACCAACAACGGCGGCTGTCCGCACCTCTGTCTCCCCAAACCTGACAATCAGAAGACCTGCGCCTGCACCACCGGATTTAACCCGTCTCAGGACGGCTCCCGCTGTGAAGAGTACGAATCGTTTGCCGTCGTCTCCACATCCGAGTTCATCCGCGGCTTCCACATCAACAGCTCGGACCACTCTGAGGCGATGGTGCCCATCGGTCGATGTATGTCGACGATACGTTGCTCTTTGCATGCTGGTTTTCGGGCGTTTTTTGAAAACCTCCACTAACGGCAGGTGGGATCTGACGGTTTCTTTCCAGCATTTTATTCTACTAAAAACAAGGTGGACCTCCACGTTGAGTCAGGCTTTGTTTATTGGAGTGAAGACAGCGACTACCCGTCATACAGAGGCATCTTCAGGGCCAAAACAGACGGAGGAAGTTTCAGCCGCGTCGTCAATTCAGGTGTTGGAGGAGAAGGCATTCAGGGTTTGGCTGTGGACTGGATTACAGGTACGACTCATCCTGAAAAATGCCTTGCATTGCTCATTTGTGATTAAGATCGCAGTTATTGAATTACATTTCATGTTCAAATTTCAGGCAATCTGTACTTCACCAACGCCTTTGAGAAAGAAACATTTCTGGAGGTTCAGTCCATCAACTCCTCCTACAGAATGATTCTAGTGAGGAGTTTTGAGGACCAGCCCAGAGACCTGGCGGTCAGCCCCAAACTCCGCTACCTGTTCTGGACAGACGGTGGCCAGTCACCCAAGATTGAGCGCTCCCTGCTGGACGGGACAAATCGCACAGTTTTGGCCTCGGCGAGCCTGGCGTCGCCTCGGGGTCTGACTGTCGATTACACCAACGACTTCCTGTACTGGACCGACGACGTTCTTGACATGATCTCCCGCATGGCCTGGGACGGGACGGAGCGGGAGATCATCCGCTACGGGAGCCGCTATCCGTCTCCAACAGGATTGGCTATTTTTGGAAACTACATGCTGTGGGTGGATAAGAGGCTTGACAAGCTTTTCCAGGCCAGTAAAGACCCGACCAATACGGACCAGCCAGAAGTGAGTCGTGGGTTTTGTTTAAAAACAACAAATATGTCCACAAATCTTAAAGTAAATGGATAAAATGTATGTAGAATTTAGCGTTTCTGAATTCCATTCACATAAATACTTATTTCATTAATAGCAATAGTATAAAAAACTGCAATAAATAGAAATAATAAACCTTTATTCTGTCCCAATCTAAGAAGTATTTTTGCAAAAAACAAAAGTTATGTGTTAATTTTATTCTAATCACTTTTAATAGCTTCATTATGCTCTCTTTTTGTGTAATAAATTTGAATCTTTATGCTTTCAAACATATTTTATTAGTTAAATTACATAAAAATATAAGTTTGGAGTAACGTAAACACTGTCAGTATCAAAATAGTACTGGGTTCCTAAAAATCTAGCAAAGCATTTAATTTAAGATTTTTTAGCTCTGAACATTCATGGAAACAGGAAGAAGGTGAAAAAATAATCTGAGCTTTATTCTTTGTCTTTATATTCATCCGTCTTTTTGGCCCATCTTTCAATTTGTCAGTTACATCATTTTTTTACAGCAACAAACTCAAACTGGGCCTTTTGTAGGTCAGCAACCTTTTCCACTCAGAGACACTTTGAGTCCTGGCTGCAACAAAATAAAACTTGCTTTCTAAATATACATGAAATGTTTTATTATGAAAGCAAAATTAAAATGTATATCTATTTTCATATTTCAGAACAAAATGATTCCTCTATGATGAGGAATGAGTCCTGCCTGTTGTAGAACTTATGGAATAAAAGAAGTATATTTGCAATTTTTTTGTTGGATCCATAATCAAACCCATTTTAAATGTTTTTGGTTTTGTAAAGCCACAGACTCCTGCATCTTTCTTCGACTCATTCTATGCATCCTCATACTCACCTTCCCTTCTTTCTTCATGGTTTTTGCAGACTTTATGTTTGCAGCTTGACCTCTGCAGGAATATCCCACCATAATCTCCACCTGTTGGTTTTGAAAGCACTGTTAAAATTAATAGCGATTTCAAGGTTTCCTGTCCTTCCTTTTATGCAGCAAATATGTTTTTAACGTTGCCAGGTGATCCGGGACAGCCTTAACGGGGTGATGGATGTCGCCGCCTTCGACTCTCACGTTCAGCCCACCTCCGCCAACCTGGTGGGCTTCAACCCCTGCCAGGAAGACAACGGACGCTGCCAGCAGCTCTGCTTCGCCATTCCCGAGCAGAAGCAACCCAAATGCGCCTGCGCTCACGGCTCGCTCCTTAGTAACGGCGTCTCATGCGGCTATGGGCACGACGAGTTTTTAGTTTTCACCACCGACTACACGCTGAATAGCCTAAGGTTGGACCCGACGGATCACAGCCTTCCCTTCCCTACGGTGGACTTGGGCTACAATGTTATAGCGTTGGATTTCGATTACAAAGAGAGGCGAATTTTCTACACCCAGTCGAAGGACATTGGTCAGAGCATCATCGGCTACATCACAACAACATCGATCACCAGTCCGCCTGTAATCGTGGCCTCAGGTCAGTTTACGGCAAGCTTCTTCGCCACTCTTCATTAAAGTCGCAATAATACATTTTCCAAGACAATAACTTGACCCAGGAAACAATAGTGTTGTTTTGAGACCATTCTCAATCAATATAATGTAAGGACAAAATAATGCATTTTGTTCTTACATTATAAGGACAAAATTATAGCTAAAAATTTCACATATTTTTAAATATCCAAAATAAATAAACAAAACAACAAATTAAATGGATGCTGACGTCTAAAAACAAAATTGTCCTTTTAGGCCAGTAGACCAAAATGAAGCCTTTTGTGTCATTTAGCCACTTAAGAAAAACAAACAAACGTGCAAATGGAAATGATTGAGCTTGATTTTATTTGTTTTGTTATTATTTGATTTATTGCGACAGGCTTGTTTTTGATCTCTCTGATTCTCACATCCCACATTCCTTTACTTCCCAGACTTGGATGATCCAGACGGGCTGGCGTATGATTGGATCCACAAGCGTCTCTACTTCACCGACTACGCTAAGCGTAACGTCCAGTCGGTTGGCCTGGATGGGAAGAACCGCTCAATCATTGCTCATGCAAACCGTCCCAGACACATCATCGTTGATCCCTGCTATGGGTAAAAAAAACACTAAATGTTTCAAATCAAGCTGATTTAATTGTATTTTTACACACCTTTTAATATGTAATGTCTCCTTTAATTTTGTTGCATTGTCTATTCCCAGTTACTTGTACTGGACTGATTGGGGAACTCCAGCTAAGATTGAGAGGGCGACGCTAGGTGGGAACTTCCGGACCGCCATCGTCAACGACAGTCTGATGACACCAAACGGCCTTTCTATCGACTACGAGGAGCGGATGCTCTACTGGGCTGACGCCTCGCTGTAAGTCTAAAACATCCCTCTTCCCTAAAGAAAGTAAACTTCCCCTCATTTCTCTATTTGTGTTTTTCACCAGTAACAAAATCGAGCGGGCCACCCTGAACGGCGAGAATCGAGAGGTGATTCTTCAGGGAGTCCAATACCCGTTTTCCATGACCGTGTTTGAGCAGGACATCTTCTGGACGGACTGGACGGAGCGGGGCGTGTTCAGGGCCGGAAAGGACGACGGCTCGGGTTACAAAGTGCTAGCCCAGGACTTGCAGTACCGACCCAACGACATCCACGTCTACGCGAGCGCCAAGCAGGAGGCGTGTGTCAGCTTCTGTCAGCAGTTCAACGGAGGCTGCAGTCACATCTGCGTTTCGGGTGAGAACCCGTTCACCGTTTCATTGCTGGAAAAGGCGCAGCAGTAGGGCCGGGCGAAATTACATATTAGGTAGATTAAAAAAAAGGAGGAGTAAATTCATCCATTTTCTTTACACCCTTGTCCCTTAGTGGGGTTAGAAGGGTTGCTGGTGCTGATCTCCAGCTAACGTTCCAGGCGAGAGGCAGGGTCACCTGGACAGGTCACTAGTCTGTCGCAGGGCAACACAGAGACACACAGGACAAACAATCATGCACACACACCTAGGGGCAATTTGGAAAGGACAATCAATCTGACAGTCATGTTTTTGGACTGTGGGAGGAAACCGGAGTACCGGAGAAAACCCTCCATGCACAGGGAGAACATGCAAAAAACCATGCAGAAAGACCGGGGCTGGGAATTGAACCCAGAACCTTCTTGCTGCAAGGCAACAGCTCTACCAACTGCGCCACCGTACAGCCCGGAGGAGTAAATTTCTGTCAAAAAATAGCAATTTTGAGGAAAATGTTTAGCTTAAAAATTCGAAAATTTTCTAGGAAAAAAACATGGAGACTTTTGAGTTTCAAAATTTGAAAATGTTTCAGTCTTTTCTGGAATATTTCTGAGATTAATTTTAAGTCTTTTGGCAGAAATTCACTCTTCGATTTTGTAACTTCACAAGATTCTCAACATTTCCTATGTAAATTTTCTTCATAATTTTTGTGTCGCAAAAAACTTTATCCTTTGTATTTAAATTTTATTGTCACAAGACTGAATTCTTGAAATATTCTGACTTTATTCTCGTAATTTAGAAAAATAAATAATCTTAACATGGCCCTAAAGTTCAGTCCAAGTGTTGGTCTGAATAAAAAATAAATAGAAACTATGAAACAAGATGGTGGCTCTGGATGTTCTGACATCACTCTGATGTGACATCACACCCAAGGAATGCATTGGTGAAAGAAAAATCAGAGTTTCCAAAAATTAACTCTTTAAAACCCAAAAATGTGATTAATCAATAAATTGATTTGTCAGCCAGTTCTATACGACAGCGTAAAATTATTTACATCTTAAATTCAGTAATTTTCCGACAGTGTAAAATTACTTAACCAAAGACGCAAGGCGTCTTTAGTTTAGAGCCTACGCCACAAAAAGAGACATTAATTATTTCTATCTCTCTCTCATTGTTCCTGCAGGTCCAGTGGGCCCAGAATGCCAGTGTCCTCACGACGGGAGCTGGTACCTAGCAAATAACGGCAAAGACTGCATCAAAGACACAGGGAAGCGCTGCAAGCCTGAGGAGTTCACCTGTCTCAACGGTAACTGCATTTCAACTCGCTGGAAATGTGACGGCTTCAACGACTGCAGTGATAACTCCGACGAGCTGGAGAGAGTGTGCGGTGAGACAGAAACATTTGTTTTTATTCCTCTACTGCATAAAACGAGTACTTGCTTATGTAAAAAGCTATAATCTCTTATTTTGCTTCCTAGCTTTCCACACTTGCTCTCCAATGGACTTCACCTGCGACAACGGTCGCTGCGTCCCGATGACCTACGTCTGCGACTACACCGACGACTGCGGTGACAACAGCGACGAGCTGGGCTGCGCCTTCCCCACCTGCAACCCGACGTTGGAGTTCACCTGCGCCAACGGACGCTGCATCCACTCGGACTACGTCTGCGACGGCCGCAACGACTGTCGAGACAACGTTACGTCTGATGAAATCAACTGCCGTGAGTAACGACAGGGCGAGAGGTTGATTCATGGAGCAACGAGTTTAGATCTACATGGAGGAGCGACGCGGTTTTAAAAAGTCAGGGAGAATGCTTAATTCAATTTAAATCATTTTTCATCCGTTTATTAGTAGTAATAGTAGCTTAGTAGTTCATAGTTAGTCCAACTATTTCTCCTTTTATGCACCAGTCTTTCCATCTATCTATCTTCCATTGTCATTTCTGCAAATTTTATTATTGAATTTTTATTGGGAAAATGTGCAGAAAACGTACTACTTACAGAAAAAACTCTAGATTATCTGGTGTTTCTGAGCAACTAAGCTAAAGTATTAATAGTCAGGATATGAACAGAATCCACCTCACTGTTTCTTCTGTTTTCTAACCAAAATATTAAATCTCAATTCAAAACGCATCTTTTCACGTAGTCTATTCTTTGTCATTTTTTTCATTTAATTTCTATTGAAATGAAATAGAAATGTGCTGACAAATAAAAACATGCATTATTAGTTAGATTAATATATTCTTTGTTACACTATGAGGTACTGAAGCCCTGATCTTCCTCCTCTTCCAGCGGACCGTGTGTGTCCAGGTGGCCAGATCAAGTGCGAACACAACAATATCTGCATCTTCCCTGAAAACCTGTGTGACGGTTTCAACAACTGTGGTGACAACAGCGACGAGAATCCCCTATTCTGTGGTAAAATACCAAAAGAAACTTTCTTTAAACAGACTCAATCACTTTATTCCATTTATTCTGAATTTGTTTTTATTCATCACGCCTGCAGCCGGCCGTACATGCGCTGCCAATCAGTTCAGCTGTGATGCAGGAAAGTGCATTCCTCAGTCCTGGGTCTGCGACTCCATCGCTGACTGCACCGACAAGACAGATGAGCCTCCTTCTTGTGGTAAAACATCTCTATTTAAGCTTAAAATATATCTTTTAAGAATCGTTTTCCTGCATAAATAAAACCTTGTCGTCTTAATTTGGTGCTTTGAGCCACATTGAAATGTAGTTTAAAGGTATTTCTTTGTTTTTGTGCAGAGGACATAGTCAGAACATGTGCTGCTGGCGAGTTCACCTGCAGCAACGGGAACTGCGTCCCTCAGTCCGTGGTTTGTGACGGCAACAATGACTGCTGGGACAACAGTGACGAGGCTCCAGAGCTGCAGTGTGGTGAGGCAGCAGTTTTACTTGGAAAAGTATTCATAACACTTTCGATTCTTCAAGTTCTGTTACGTTACAATCTCTGATTTTGAAGTATTTTATTGGAACTTGATCTGACATACTGACCGAGAGTAAATATGAGCTGGAATGAAAGGAATCCATGGTTTTCAAAAATATTCACCAAATAAAGATCTAAAATTGATGTAAACTTGTTACTTTTTAGGTGACTTCTAAAAGTGTTTTCATTTTGGTTTTGCAAAACCTGACCTCATACTTGAGATCCCTATTCAATTTCAATAGTTTAAACCCTAAATATACTTTAATATGTTTTAATGTGCTCAGTGGAAACTGTTTCAGTTCTAACATCTCCAGTCTTCCTTATTTCCAGTCTTAGGCGTACAGCCAATCGGCATAAAGGAAAATGAATGCCGCTCCTTCATTGGCTGCTTTGCAAATGCCAGCCAATGATCAAGTAGCTGCAATTTCACATATTTTTTATATGGTCTATGAACAAAAATGTGCAAATAGATTAATTTTTACAAATATAATTCCGCACTACTTAACCAAGAGAGAATAATTTTAGTTTACACTTTTGCGCTTAATGGAGTGAGTGACTCAATGTCCTATTCGAAGTTCCTGCTCCAGCACAGCTGGATTACATTCATAGAATGTAAAAATGTTTTGTATTGGCCTCGTACTGAACCACTTATTTAATTCATCTGATCTTAAAGACTCGAGGTCTGACATAAAATCCCAATAAGATACATCGAATACTTTTCTCATTCACTGTATTAGGCTACACCTTGTCAGGACAGATCCTGAAACACACATTTTACCGTATTACCTTTCTCTTTGTGCTGTAGGTGAGCGTACCTGCAGTTCCAACCAGTTCACCTGTCCCACCTGGTACCCGGGTCACCCGCGCTGCGTGCCGCTGAACGCCGTGTGCGACGGGGAGAAAGACTGCGCTAACGCAGCCGACGAGCTGCAGAACTGTCCCACCCGGAACTGCCACATGAACGAGTTCACCTGCGCCAACGGACTCTGCATCCTCATCCCATACCAGTGCGTGTGAAACATTCGCAAACGGCAGGACGTTTATTTATCTCCACCTAACCCTGACCCTCTACCTCACCCAGCTGCGACCGCGTGAACGACTGCGGAGACGGCAGCGACGAGTTGAACTGTAAGTACGACACCTGCAGCAGCAGCCAGTTCACCTGCGGGAACGGAGCCTGCATCCCCGCCTCCTACACCTGCGATGGGGGTATCGACTGCCTGGACGGTTCGGACGAGGCCGACAGCCTGTGCGTCACGCAGCAGCCGACCTGCTCGCCCCAGCAGTACATGTGCAGCTCAGGCGAGTGCATTGACCTCCACAAGGTGTGCAACGGGCAGAAGGACTGCCAGGACAACAGCGACGAAAAAGGCTGCGGTGAGAGAAATGAGCTCATGTACTTTACTGTGTTTGATTGGTTACAGTGAAGACAGATTAAAGGTGTCACCTAAACAGGATATGTTTTAAGGCAGATTAACCTGGATGAGATCCTGAGAGCATGATGTGCCGTTCCTTTGTTTTTAGTTTAAGCCGTTTTCACTGGAGAGATTGACTTTGTCACTCAAGTGTTTTATTTGTAGAGTAGTTGTGTCAGTTCAATTCAATTTTATTAAATTTGACCCTGCAAAAACTCAAAATCTTACCAAGTATTTTTGGTCCAGTTTCTTAGTACACTTGAAATAAGAGAAAACTGCTTTCTCAGCAAGATGTAGGAGCTGGTTTTAGGTCAATCATTTCTTAACATTGATGAAAAAGTACATGTTACACTCGCAGATTATTTAATTAAAAACACAGAGAAACTTTGTTGTTATAAGTGAAACAATTGACTTAAACAGGCTAATTTACCTTGCTGAAAGATAATTTTAAGTTAGTTTTGTCTTATTTGAAGCATACTAAGATATTTCTATAAGAAATTAGACAAAACTACTTGTTTTTGCAGTGATTTTATCCAAAACAAGCCTCATCTTGAGTCACATCATTTCACTTCAGTCCTAATCCTGGTCGTTAAACAGTGCATCAAGCTACAGTTATTATTCTTATAAGGAAATCCAGCAGATTGGATCAACTTGCAGATTTCACTCACATTCATGCTACAAGATTCTTCTGTTACGATTCTGTAATGTGCTGTTTGTCCACCAGGTGGCGCATCTTTTTCTCCTTCAAAGCATACATCAAAACTTTGTTCCAACTTTTAGCTAGTGTGCCTTGCCTCATGTTAACTGGATCACTGTTCATCTTAGGTCATGGTTTCAAAAATTTACATATGTATCATGTATTGTATGGAGATTTATCTGTTCATTTATCAACAAAATTATAGAGAAGTAAGGAAGAAGATTAGGGCAACTGAAAAAAAAGTCTTTTCTCAGAATTTTATTTCTCTCAGAATTCTGAGTTTTTGTTCTGAGCTTTTTCTCAGAAGATTTAAGTCAAAATTATGTGAAAAAGGTCAGAATCTCTTCTGTAGAAAACATACCAAGATCTGCATAGCCCTGTTTAAACTAAAAAAATGTAATTGCATTATATTTTTTCCCAACTCTAATTATATTAATTAGAGTTATTGAGCTATTTCTGCTTTCTTAAATCTTCTCACTGCCAAACTAATCTTTATTTTTTTCCTTCTCCTCAGGAGTCAATGAGTGTCTGAACACACAGGTCCATCAGTGCGCTCAGCTCTGCACAGACACCCTCACCGGCTATTACTGCTCCTGCAACCCGGGCTACCGCCTCATGCCCGATGGCAAAGCCTGCGAGGACGTCAACGAGTGCACCACCACGCCCGCCGTGTGCAGCCAGATCTGCGAGAACATCGTCGGCTCCTTCCACTGTAAATGCGCTCCTGGGTACATCCGCGAACCAGACGGACACACCTGTCGCCAGAACAGCGGCATCCCCTCGTACCTGTTGTACACCAATCGCTACTACATCCGTTATTTATACGTAGACGGGACCAAGTCTGGCATAGCGGTGCAGGACCTGTCCAATGCCGTCGCTGTAGATTATGATGACTATGAGAAATGGATGTATTGGCTGGATGTGGGTGCTGGAAAGATTGAGAGGATGCGTTTTGACGGCACCGGCAGAGAGACACTAGTGGCTCATAACATCGGAGGAGCTGAAGGCCTGGTAGTAGACTGGGTGGCAAGGTGAGTAACAAGAGAGCAACGTAAAGTTTTGAGCTTTGTGATGAACCGAGTTAAAAACAGGAGCAGTCACAGGATGTTAATTAGAAAAATAGGGTTTTTTATTTTAACCCAAAGATTATAAAATGACAGAAGATAAACTGAGCTCATAAAAGAAGTCAAAGAAACAAAACTGAACTCAGGCAAAAATGTAAACAAACTGGCTGAACATGCAAATATAACTGACCTAACAAAGAAATGACACAGGGGTTTATATACTGGCTGATCAGACCAATTAAGACACAATAGGGGTAAATAAACAGAATACAATTACGAACACAAAAAACAGTACAGCTAAGTTTGGCTAAACTAGAGACTCGCAAAAGGAAAATCAAAAATATTAAAGTTTAAATACTAATATTTACTTGAATACAAAACTTATCTAAATAGATTAACTACAAATTTCCCCTGCCAGCAGAAACTAGTGCTTCAGTCCAAACAGTATTTATGCCTGCTGATGCCTGGCCCCCATCTTTTGTGTGGCCATAGATTTGGCCATCACAAGCTTATACATTATAATCACATGTTTGCAATTAAAGTAAGAATGTTTTGCGTCTTGCAGGAAGCTGTACTGGGTGGATAGTTATTATAGCTCGATTCATGTGATGGAGCTGGACGGGCGCTTCCAGAAGAAGCTGGTGACCGGAGAGTTTAAGAACGGAAATGACACGTATTTCATCGGCCGACCGCGTGCCGTGGCCATCAACCCTAAATATGGGTACACACACACACACACACACACACACACACACACACACACACACACACACACACACACACACACAAGTTTTAGAGTCGTATGCATGCATTATGTATTATGCATCATTATCTGACTTTTCCTCACCCTCCTCCTTCTTCCCTGAATGTCTCTTGTTCTCAGATGGCTGTACTGGACAGACTGGGGTGACAAAGCGTACATCGGCAGAGTCGGCATGGACGGCAGGAATATCAGCGCCATTATCACGACCAAACTGGAGTGGCCCAACGCTCTGACCATCGACTACACCACCAACAAAATCTTCTTTGCTGATTCACATCTTAACTTTTTGGAGTGAGTTACTAAAAAACTACAGCGCTTTCACAAACCGTGAAAAGGTGTTTTGGTTTTGCACATACAAATTTCCTCTCGTTTTTGTTTAAATATTTTAGCTATGCAGACATGGACGGCCAGAACCGACACCGGGCCATCGCTGGGACTCTTCCTCACGTCTTTGCTGCTTCCCTGTTTGAAGACTGGATCTACTGGACAGACTGGAACACTCACACCTTAGAGAGAGCGCATAAATATACCGGCGAGCAGCGCGTCGTCATGGGGAACAACACCCACCGGCCCTATGACATCCGAGTCCATCACCCCTACAGGCAGCCTAGAAGTAAATCAATATAATCTATTTTAAATTGAGTGTTTGAGCAGACTACTACAGCAGTGATTTTTTATTTATTTTTTGGATAATTTTGTTGGCCAGTTGAGAATCCTTGCACCTCACATCACCTGACCTGCAGCCATCTGTGCCTGATCGCGGCTGGAGGCCAGCAAGCTTTCTGCGAGTGTCCGGACCACTTCATCGGCATCTCGCTGGGATTCCAGATCCAGTGTGTGGCAGACTGTTCCAGCACCCAGTTCCGCTGTGGAGACAACGAGAAGTCAGTCTGACGGAAAATGATGCTTTGTATCGTCTCATTTCAGAATCCGCTGTTATGATATCAAATCAAAGATGCTTCACTAAACTTTAGAAATGAAATCTAATAAAATTATAATAATTAGCATATTTTAAGAGAGGCACAAGGGTCACAATTTGAATTTGAATTCATTCAAAAAGGCACTGTGCAAATTGATCTATTTAGCCATGAGGACTCATTTTACTTGATTTAATACAAAGATAAGTTTGGGAAAGTGCGTAAATTAATTAACATTAACATTTTAAAATTATTTATTAGTTTACTGATTTTAAACATTTTTGTGTTGCAACAGATTAATTTATTTTAACTCCCAATTTTACAAAATCAGTGGCCAGAGCTTAGTGATTATTTTGTTATTAGTGATTAGTTTGTTATTAGTGATTAGTTTATTAGTGATTAGTTTGTTATTAGTGATTAGTTTATCAGATGGCTGTATGACTCAAACAATCCAATGTCAGTTTAGAGCAGAGAAAAGAAATATCAAATAAATAAATATTAGAGAATTTAATATGTAATGATTTCAGTTTTTAGTTGATTTTTAACATTTGATTAACCAGTTTAATAAATTAATACATTATTTACAGTAGCTAAAAAGGTTTTTAAATCTGATAGATGACTGACTGATTACAATATTTGCTCATGAACAAATAAAAATGGAAAATTACAAACGTCTCTGTTAATTTAAATAAATTGAAAAAAGGAAATATGAAGGGAAAATTAATTAATCTATCTATTGTGTGTTTTACTAGATGTGTGCCTATATGGTGGAAGTGTGACGGCCAATCGGATTGCGGCGATGGTTCAGACGAACCTCAGACGTGTCCACACCGGTACTGTCCCATCGGCCAGTTCCAGTGTTGGGACGGGAACTGCACCTTCCCCGGTTTCCTCTGCGACGGACACCCAGACTGTCCCGACAGCTCAGATGAGGATGCTGCCCTCTGCAGTATGGGAGTTTCATAAACCTGAAAACATTAAACATACCAGTTAATCAAATCTGGTCAGACTCTCAGTGGAAGCGGGTTCATGTCGGGTTTCGTGTTCTCGTAGGCGATCATCGATGCGAGGTTAACCAGTTCCAGTGTAAAAACAAGAAGTGCATCCCTGTGTCCTGGCACTGCGACGGCGTCACCGACTGCACTGACGGCAGCGACGAGGACGCAGAGACTTGTGCTCAGAAGACCTGCCGACCTGGAGAGTTCAAGTGCGCCAACGGCCTCTGCCTGCCTTCCAGCTACGTGTGCGACGCCCAGGACGACTGCGGAGACGGATCAGACGAGCCGTTTGAAACCTGCAGTAAGAATCAGAACGGATCCGTTGGAGGTCTGGGGTTACTGGAGCGTCTTACGGTTTCAGATCTCAACTTTCTGCCTCTTCTCAGTGGGTCCAGAATACAAGTGCGATGAAGACACAGAGTTTTCCTGCAAGACAAACTACCGCTGCGTTCCTCAGTGGGCCCGCTGCGACGGCTCAAACGACTGCCTGGACAACAGCGACGAGGAAGGCTGCGGTCAGTTCTTACCTGTTACATCCACACCTGATCTTCTTGTCCTTCGATATTTCTGCATGAATGCAAACAATAAACCATGAGTTTATTAACTTTGATACCAAACTGCAGTCATTGTACACTGACCATGTGTTGAAAATCACCCAAACAGAGGAGCTGACCTGTGACCCTCTGGGAGATTTCCGCTGTGACAACCACCGCTGTGTTCCCATACGATGGAAGTGTGACGGCGCCAACGACTGCGGCGATGGATCGGATGAGAGAAACTGCGGTAAGTCTTTGATTCTTTATGCCTTAACTCAGTCGTTGTTGAAACTTAATATTACATCCATGTTTTTATTGCTTTATAGATTTTGCTATTTTTTAATCTAATAAATGTACTTTGTTCATTTATTCTCTCCTACTTTTAAGTTTCATATCAGATGAACCAGCTGCTTTCATGCTGTAGATAAATGTTTCTGTGATTTTTTTTATTTTTTTCTCAGAGCCAAGGTCTTGCACTGAAAGCGAGTTTCGATGCGACAACGCTCAATGCATCCCTGGAATCTGGCGGTGCGACCATGACAACGACTGCGGAGACAACTCAGATGAACGAGACTGCGGTGAGTGTGCAGTGCATTTAAAACCCACTTTGCTTTTTGTTTGCAGCTCTACGTTTATCAGCGTTCCGTTTGCTTTTACGTTTGCTTTTGAGGCTTTCTAGGTCTGGAATCACTGAGTACTGAAAATGCTTCTTTGCAGAGTTTATTCTTTATTCTAGAAGTAAAAAAAATAATCATTTTTATTTATATTTATATAACCTGCATTGTTTATATATGCGTCTTGAATTTTCCGTTTTCTATTTTTTCAGTTTCTGACTTATATTTTTGCTGTTTTTGGGCTTTAGACAACTTTTAGTCTGAGATCTTGACCTGTTTGTCTTAAATTTCTTCCACATCAGTCATAAGTTAAACTGCTACTTTTTAAAATTTGTACAAAAAAAACATAATCCAGTCCAGATTTGGCAAATCTAATATCCTAGGACAGTTTCAGTCTGACGCCATGATTTGTAGAGCAGATGAAGCATTTTCAGGGAAAATCATATCTCCCTAAAGTAATAACAGTAATTATAAAAGAAATTATTTGACTCTGGAAAATAATTCAGGAATTTTGAAACAGAGGACACTTAGAGACATTGATTTGTGCTTTTCTCTCCTTCAGAGCTGCTGACATGTCGCCCGGGTTACTTCCAGTGCGACTCGGGTCACTGCATCCCCGCTGCGCTGCAGTGTGACGGCCGGGCCGACTGTCTGGATTTATCTGACGAGACCAGCTGTCGTAAGTAAACACAAGAACTAACAAAACCTTCCCAGGTATTTTTTGCAAAAATAGACACATTATTCGAGATTATTGGCTTCCAAAATGATCACGTAACACAAAGGTTTGCAACTTTATGATTAAAATAAACATGAATCCTTTCCAGAATGCTTCCTTAAATGACTGAAAACTTAATTTTCACTGAGATGTAAAATTAAGCTCCTTTTATATTCAAAATTGAAATTTCCAGACTGGAAAATCTGTAAAAGCCGTAAATGTTTGAAAGCTTAACAGCAGATTTGTTCATTTCTTCAGTTTTGTAACTAATCCTTAAACGCAAGTTTTAAAAAGCCTTTCTTCACTTACATCCAACAATGTATTGAAGTGATGCACTGGAGTTTATTCATCTTGTTCAACTTCATTTTGAGAAATGTTTTTGTGTCGTTAGAAATAATTCGGTTTATGCATCATTAATTTTTTTGATTCTCTGATTCTTCCGACTTTTCCAGCAACTCGTTACCCAGGAGGCCGTTGGTGTCCTCCCAACCAGTTCCAGTGCGCGAACCGGCTGTGTGTGAGTCCGACCTGGGTGTGTGACGGCACCGATGACTGTGGCGATCGCTCCGACGAAGTGCTCAGTCTTTGCTGTGAGAAATATTTACATTTTTATGCTAATAATATTCCGTTAAAAGTTTTATTTTAACTTTTTTTTTATCTTAATTGCCGTATTACATTTTAAGGTCAAATGGCGTCATAGTTTATAGACTGAAAACCAAAGCGTCCAAAATTAGCAACATTAAATAAATCTCAAGCAGCTTTTTTGTTCTCTTTTTAAAGCAGATTTGTCATTTTAAAGCATAAAATTTCTGATGAGAATATCTTGATGTACATACATCAACACAGAAAAGCTCAAAATAATAAGCTGTTTTTGAGCTAAGCTAAATTAACAATAATTCCTAAATCAATAGTTTAACTTCCCTTAGAACCACAGTATGTGACAGGTTGCGGTAAGAAAACTAACTGTAGACTTTCACTGTGCTACCGTTTGAGTTGGGACTTTAAAACAACATTTTTAAGATCTACATTTCTGTGAAACCATCACAAGTTAAACTGATTTCCTGGAGAACAATAACTACTTTATGGTGGCTAAAGTTAAGTCTACAGGTGAGACAGTTGTTGAGAGAAATTGGAGTTTCTCAGGCTGGTCAGGGCTGGAATAAAAGCTAAATGCTGCCAGAACTGAGTGTTTTTTAGTATGCAATATTGACAGAAGAGCTTTTAAATCCATATCTAGGTAGCTGGTTTGTTAGGTCTCAAAGCGTCCAACTCACTGAACAAGTTGTCATTAAAATCTTTACCCTAATCAATTCACGTTAAGGCATTTTCAACATGTTCATCCTTTTTTTTAACATACATCTGAACTTCACACATGGAATTGAATATGTTTATTATGAGCTGTAAACCTTGATACACCTAAAAAGAAAACTTAATTATTATTATTTGTTTAATTATATTTGTTTTTAATCAGTGAACATCACCTGTGAGATGCCATCCAGGTTCCGCTGTGCCAACGGCTACTGCGTCTACAGAGGCCTGCTGTGCAACAAGAAGGACGACTGCGGAGACGGCAGCGATGAAGACGAAGACCTCTGTATGATTTACACACACACACACACACACACACACACACACATTTTATCTGCATCTATACAATATCACATCCACAGCAAACATGTGGACAAATCCACATCTGCAAGCTACAAATCAGGCTAAGTGCAGAACTGTTGTTGTGCATTTGTTTTGTCTTTTAAATGTAGCCATAACCAGATTTATGATAAGTTTCTGAGATTGCCAAGCATTAGTCTAAACCCCTCTAATGCGCCGACCTTTGCTGAACTGAGGTCAGTGAAACGGAAAATCCCGATGTAAAGCCAGTGACCCCAGAGGTCACAACGCCTCTGGCTTCCAGATGACAAGAAAGTAGTTCACTTCATGAAAATGTTGCACAATCGGCTTAAACATCCATCAAATTATTCTTAGAGAAGATTATATTGTTAGGAGCAGGGTAGACATTCCCACTGGCTTGTTCACGGAAAATAAATTGTTTGTTGGTCATATCATGTTACAGCATGCAGCCATTATTTCTGTGGACCATCTTAGTGTTTGATATGATAGTGTGTTTGGAAAAAAACGTGACCTTTAGGTCTCTTTAATGAATAATTGTGCGTCTTTGACAGGCCGTGAGCCAACCCTGCCCCCCTGCACCCTGGAACAGTTCAAATGTACCAACGGACACTGTGTGGCCCTGCCTTACGTCTGTGACCACAACGACAACTGTGGGGACCGGACAGATGAAATAGGCTGCAGTGAGTAACACCAACACTTATTAACCTCATGGAAAACAGATTTGAGTTGTTCTATATCTATTGTTAAGAAAAATGAGACAAAAATTGTGTCACCAAAACTTTTGGTGACACATGTTCACCAAAAGTTTCAGATTAAACATATTTGGGGTTCAAATCCTACTACAGAGGTATATTAGACTTACTGGCTGCCATTTTTCATCAGTATTAAGGAATTAATGTCTTAAAACAAGCTCAGATGTCTTGCTGAGAAGTTACTTATAAGTTAGTTTTCTCATATTTCAAGTATAAACAGATATTTGCACTAGGAACTAGACAAGAATACTTGATAATATTCTGTGTTTTGCAGCAAAAATATTTGATCTAATATTATCTAAAAAATATTTGACATTAAAATGTTGCAGTTTTGAGCTGCAACGTTCCATTTAACTCGCTTTAGTTGTTAGCTTTGCCAATCTTGAGTTACGTAAGAGGTTAAAGCAAGTTAGATTATTTTCCTAACTGGTGTATAAATCTTCAAAAGGGTCTTGAAATGTTTTGAAGTGTTTTTATGAAATAGCTGCAAACCCTTGAAGTGAGGTAGTAGTGTTTTGATATTTTCATAAAAATCTAAATTCTTCTTGTTCTTTTTCCATATTCTTCTGGAGATCTTTAACAAGATTTTGTTTGTTTGTTTGTTTGTTTGTTTGTTTTTCTCCACAAACTCTGAATACAGATTTCGGCCACGATCGGATCTGTGATGAGAATCTCTGCCAACAGATTTGCACCAACCTGAACGGTACCGGCTTTATCTGCTCCTGCAAGACTGGATATAAGGTGGACCCCGACAGCACCTACAGCTGCCTCGGTACACACATTCCCAACCCAAACAGGTCCAAACCCACTCGTTCTCCCTCTCAGAACCTGACAGTTTTCTCTCTCTGGCAGACATCGATGAGTGTCAAGAGTACGGTACCTGTCCTCAGCTGTGTAAGAACACCAAAGGAAGCTACGACTGCGATTGTTCGTCTGGCTACAGGAAAGTGGGTGATGGAAAGATGTGTGAGGCTGAAGGTGAGAGCAATCTTTTACGGGCCTGAAGCAACTTAAGGGGTGGTGAAAAATCGAGGGACCTTTCACCGTGGTAAATATGTGCTGAAACACGAAAGGTGTGCTTCTCCCTCAGGAGCCGCTCCTCTGCTGCTGCTGCCGGAGAGCGTTCGGATCCGGAGGTTCAACCTGCAGGCGGAAACTTACCACGACTTCCTCCAAGAGGAGGAGCGCATCATGGCTCTGGACTACGACTGGGACCACAACAACACTGGATTCAGTAAGTCGCTTGTGCAAAATTCACATTTTGCATGTTATTATACCTCCATTTAGATCTCAGCTGCTTCTAAGACATCCTAAGCACATTAAAAAACTACCCAGACTTTATTTTTGCAATATGTTAGTGTTCTTTAATTTCTGGAAAATGAGTCGTTTCAAAAAAAATCTCGATCGTTGAGCCACAATTAACAGACACTGCGCTGTTACCTAGCAACCCCGGCCTGCCCTTACCTCTCTAGAAACCCAAGCAGATCTCCAGTACATTTGATCAGTTTGTTTTACCACTATATGTACAATGGCTCCTAGAAAACACAAGTGTTTTATTGTTGACTTACCATTCAAAAGCCACTTGCTGCATTCTTGTTGGTTGTGCAGGAGGCTCCACTTTTGCTATTCAAAGATATACAGTTGTGTAGTTTTGCATCTGTTTGCAGCATTTTTTAGGTGCAAGTGTAAACTTTGATTTGTGGCCAGCTGCACCTTATATGGATTAGAATATAAAGTGACAAGAGGCCCTAAAACAACTCAAATAAACATAAAAATATCAACTTTATCTCACTATCTAAGAATGATTTTGTGCGAAAACTGTAATGAACTTGTTTTATATACATTGTAGACCTATCCTAACTTATTCAAGGAAGCATAGTAAGTCACATTTATGCAGTAAGTTTTACATTTTGTTTATTATCCTTTTAGGCATGGTGTACTTCACCGTTGCTGGTAAGGACGCTGAGCCCGGTGCCATTAAGAGAGCGTACATACCTTCAGTGGACGATGGCAGTAATAACATCGCTGCTGCTGTTGACCTCGGTATCAAATACATCACAACACCAGATGGCATCGCTGTGGACTGGGTGGGCAGGTGAGGTACTTGATTTCTGTATAAGCTTGATATTAGAATGTCCTCTAATGAGAAGTTTGTATTTCTTTCTTCCTAGAAACCTTTACTGGGCAGATTCCAGGCTGAAAAGATTGGAAGTGGCCATGTTGGATGGACGCTACAGGAAGCATCTTGTGAAGACGGATTTGGGGTATCCATCTGCCGTGGCGGTCAACCCTCGGCTTGGGTAAGGCAGAAAAAGATTTCGTTGCGGCTGACAGAAATAAAACAAGCCTGTAAAAATTGCTTTTCTAACTCCTGCTGCAGAATGCTGTACTGGGCAGACCGAGGAGACGTGGCTAAGATCGAGTGTTCGTGGTTAGACGGGCAGGAGAGAAAAGTCCTAGTAGCCGACGGCCTGGGTTGGCCCACCGGCCTGGCCATCGACTTCACCAACGGAGACAGAATTTACTGGTCGGACTCCAAGGAAAGCCACATCGAGTCTATTCTGCCTTCAGGAGAGCAACGCAGAACAGCAGTTTATATAGGTGAGAAACAGGAAGTGGGTCTTAAATAATCTCACGGTACAATACGATACACAATATTCTCCCCACAATACTATATATTGCGATATTCAGCAAACGATACAATTCAATACACTTTTGCGATTTTCTGAAAGATTTTAGAGAGACAGAGTGACTTTGGTGACATTTTGTGGCTGTTAAAAAGTTGGATTGAATTAATTTAACTGAAAACTGATAAAAAGCACCAACTACACAATACCTGCTCTGGTTGGACACAG
>CAEGAF010123541.1:0-17115 GCA_903067075.1 Micropoecilia bifurca | reverse complement strand
GTTATGGATTCTTATTCAGATTCAGAGTCACTCTCTCTACTCCACCAGATTTCATTGGCCCTCTGAAAAGGAACCACACTTGGATAGACTTTGTCTGATTGACATTTCTAGGCCATTAACACCCTGTGCCAAAGATGAATTTTATACAAGTCAATCTAACAATGTGACATTTAAGCCATCGAGTTAATGGAGGCGCCTGCAGCCCTGTCCTTGCAGAAAGAGCTCATGTAAAAAACAATGGAACATGAGGCAGAGTCTCGTCATGCAGAGGTTTGAATGAAGCATTGAAAAAGGTTTACAAGCTCTTTGGCTGTCAAAACTAATAAAGTTTCTGAGGTGTACATTATTTATTTATTTCTTCTTTGGAGTAATCAGATCCCTAGATTTATTTTTTTACAAATCGGGTGTATTTCACATTACAATAAACACGCAAAAATGAAACAAATCCAAATATTACACACAACTGCCACTTGTATTGGATATACACTGAGGTAGTTTATGCTCATTTACTTGCTTAATGCAAAGAGCTAATCAGTCGGTCACTTGGCAACAACTCAGTGCGCTCAGACATCTGGACTTGGCAAAGTCGACTTGTTCAAATCACCTCTGTGCTACTAATGATCAGAAAACAAGAAAAAATATCCAGTGTTCTGCAGCGGAGCAGACAAAAAATGTTTTGTTGATTTGAGGTGAGGTGATTCTGTGTGCATGGTAGCACTATACTGCACACTACCACAGAAAATAAGTGGATCTTTTTATGGAGCAACAGGATATGGCATGCAATGTCTGTAAGTGACATATTTTAGATGCATTGACATGAGTTCATTTGACAGTTTACTGTAATCCAATGTGACATTAAGCATAAACATACTGTTTAATACGGAGCTAAAAATGGCTTCCGATTCGGCAGATGGCTAAGGGGAGATAAAAAAAAACAAACTATTCACTATCTTTATGTAACTGTGTGGTTAGAAAACTTCAATGTCCAGACTTTTATATATTAAACATTTATGTATGATAAGTTTTTCTTAGATGCTTTGTTGAATTTTCACATGACCATTAATATTTGCGCAACAGTATATTTCTCAAAGTAATTAGTACAAATTACAATACCTACATCAAAGCCCTGCAAAGAGAGTCACTTGCTCAAAACAGAAAGTCTGGTCCTTGAAAAGCGAGTATTTGTAATTGAAAAAGTCCGTGTGAACAAAATAAAAAGTTATTCTCAAAATCAACAAGATCTGGTCGTGAGAAAGAGTCCAACTAGTCCT
Source organism: Micropoecilia bifurca (assembly GCA_903067075.1). Lineage (NCBI taxonomy): Eukaryota > Metazoa > Chordata > Actinopteri > Cyprinodontiformes > Poeciliidae > Micropoecilia > Micropoecilia bifurca. The sequence goes on along the minus strand of CAEGAF010123541.1, from coordinate 15,844 downwards.
TTTGTACACAGCCGCTAATGAAGAACGGCACAAGTGTGAAGGTAGGATGGCGTCTGGTCCACTAATCAGATGACCAACAGGAGAGAAGAAAGTGTTGTTTTTATGTAACTTTAGGCTAGCTATGCATTATCCAGCTCATTTACAAACATAATAATCTGAGTTGTCAAGGTAATACTCCTGTTAGAGGGCATGCAGAGGGATTTCCCTCTGCATGCCCTCTAACAGCAGGGCATGCTGCAACCTTTTTGAATCCCCTCGAGTTCAGAGCTCTGTCATGTGGACAGCCCTCCCTGTAGCTCTGATACTTTGCATGGAAGAGCTTGACTTGGACTGGAATTTATTTGCAAATCCCTGAACCCAGCAGCACTCTTTGCTGCTATCTCTATTCCAAGGTTTTTTGGGGAGTCTGGGATATTGGGGGGATTTGTATAAAAATTCCCATAACAAAAGAAAGAATTCATTCACCGCTAAAAATAGCAAAAGCTGAGTGAATCCCCTCCGGTGTAGCTGCACGTGCAAATCAGAGTGTGCTTGGATGGTGACAATGTTTGTGAAAAACCTTTTATGGCTGATGGGCTGGAGTGATGGCTTGTTCACGGCTCTCGGGGCTGATGAGTGTGTGAATTATGCATGGATCACAATTTACAATGTTAGCCTCGGGTAATTAGAAAAATGCTATCTCACCGTTTACTCCACTAGGTGCAATGTGTCAGCGCTTCCCTGGTGATCAAAGCACAAAAACCTTTGCATATAAATGTGCTGCATTAACATGAGTAGGTCTGGATAATTATGTCTAGTTTTTGATAGTACTCCAGTTAATCTGTTCCATCATGATTTGATTGTTCCCCCATTTGAATGTTTTATTTTATTTCATCAAATGGGGATTATCTTTGAAGGGATGCACGTTGTCTACTGCCATCTTTCTCACGTGATGTCTCAACAAAGATTATATGGAAACCAGTGAATGATCAAAGATGAATGAAAACATCCAGGTGCAAATAATTTATAAACATAAATGAAAAGACAAATAGATTTACAAAAAGTGGCAGATTTTTCTATTCTTTGTTCTTCGTTGCGCGCTTTCCACATTTTAGCTCCTTGCACATCCTTTAACCATGAGTCTTTTCTGATGTCAGAGTAGGACATGTGAAGCATCCAACTGTGGGTTCGATTCAGAGAGCTAAACTGGACAGAGAAGCATATATTATTCTTAATTTATTCATTGGTACTTTTTGCTTTCTATTTACTCATGTCTAGTTCTGTGTGGATGAGTTACATAGCTGTGGTTAATACAGAAGTTGTAAAGTGAATTATCAATAAGGCGTCTTTACTGAATTTTTTTTTGCCCTGTAAGTGATCAGATAATTTGTTTCTGTTCTTGGAGTAAAACTTTCTTCAACTTGCCCATGTTTCATGTTTGATCATCTCTCCAAATGGACATCATCTCGTTTAATTTGGAACCGATCATTTTCTTTGGCCTATTACTCGACCTTTTTATTTTTTAAATATGATTAATTCAGGGCTGCACAGTTGGTAGCACTGTTGCCTTGCATCAAAAAAGATCCTGGGTTCGATTCTCAACTCCATTAGGGACAAGCGTGTACAGAAAATGGATGGATGAGCAATTCTTAATAAATATACATTTCCTTTTAGCATCTTTTGCCCAAATCTTATCTGAACCACGACATTGCTGCTAAAAAAATGACTCAAAAATAGTCCAAAAAATAAAAAAGAGCTGCAGCCCTTTATTCATGGATTATTTGATGCATTTATTGCATTTTCAAACAAATTTACTCTATACAGCTCCCTCTTTAATCACACAGAGACAGTTCTCTGGCAGCATAATGTAGGAAACATTTCCTGTATCATAAATCCATTAAAACAAAGATGTTAAGTCATCTAGAAAACAATAAATGTACATAGGGATACATCTTATTAAATCATTTTTGGTGTGTAAGTTACTAGTGTGAAGTAAAAGCATAGCAGTTGGGTTGTGTAGCAGAAACAAGAACAGAAAGACTGGTCGAAATGGCTTTCAAATGTTGATTCAAAGAAAACAAGTCTATTTACAATGTGAAAGACTGCTGAGGAACAGACTGTATTCATGTTGCAGGTATGCTGTCGTAATGGAGGTGTTCAACAGAACAGAGGCATTGAGATGAATATTTTTAAGACTATCACAGGACTTCTTGCTCATTATGATGCTTTTAATAACAAGGGGAGAAAAAACCCCAAGAAGTTCTCACCTTTTTATCCTTCCAACTCCACCAATTCTGCTAGATGTTACAACCATCCTATAAACTCTTAGTCATTTTTTGCTTTATACTTTTATCTGCAAGTGTCCTTCCACCTATAATATTCTGTAATTCTCTTGTTATAGGAGTTTTATCTATGTTCCCCTATTCCAGCTGCAATGCTGCTCTAGTGTGCTTGATAGTTGGCATTTCAGTATTGCTGGTGTATTAATTAGCAGCTTACCTTTGAGAGTGTTCTAGGTGGTTCTGTCCTTCGGTTTGTCCCATGATTCTGCTCCCTCTTACACTCTAATTAATTTATTCCTATATATATTTTTTTGTCATTAAGCCCGTTCATATCTTAAAGTAGTTCCTTGCTGCAACTTCAGTTTTTAATGAAAAACTGAAGCAGCATGAACGAAATGAAGTTTAACAGTCAGCCTTAAATCTAATCCCTTCTGTTTTTGTACTTGGGAAGAAAACTAAAATTGACAAATGTCGCCTTGATGTCCCAGATTTGAGAAGCTTGTACTTTCTGTTTATACGAAGGATGTAAGGCAGACGGATTACAAAACCTGGAGCCCTTTGTGATAAAACGACACATTTCTGCGAGGGGACATCATGAAGAAAGATCAGGACGCTTTGCAGCATTATTAGATGCACTAAAAATATTTGAGATCACATTTGTACCATATTAGCATAGCAAAAGGACACATCTTCAAAATGAGGGAATCATTCCCTCCACCCCTCCTGTCTTTCTTGTTAAATGGGATCAGACCCCGAGGCAGAAAGCTCTTAACACAGAAAGTACAGCTCTTCATAATTTTATGCTCTTGGAGAAACTAAGCAGGCGAAGCCCCCGTGCTCTTCCGCTTTAGCTAACAGCATTATGTTTTAAAGTTTCATGTGCTTCCACAGAGGGTCCAGAGCAGACACTGTGGGAGGTTGCTTTTTATTTATTTTTTGTCTTCACGCTATGTTGTTTGGTTAACATGCTCATAGAATGTGATGCAGGGCCACAAATTTTCACAAATTTGAATATTTACCAACAATTAAGTTAGGTAAGAAAAAAAGGCTGTGTAAACATCATAACACCAATTGGATGACGTCTCTGATGGATGTAGATTTTTACAGTTTGCTGCAATTTAGATCGTTTCACTTCAGTCAGTCGCCCAGCTTGGCATTGGAAGGAGAGGGGCTCGCCCAGGGCTTCACTCAGGTGAGGACCGCCACTGCATGTTTGTTTTCATGTCTGGGTTCTTCCCCATAGCAACTCTTAACTATTTTTGCTATGACCTTGTGCATAGTTGATGTAGATTTACAGGTTTAAAAGTAAGTACACCCTTTTAATTCTCTCTGTCTCTAAATAATTATTACAATGCACAACTTAAACAACCCAGATCTTCCCAGACCTAAACTAGGTCACCATAACCTGAAGTGAACTACAATACATGACATATCTCTGTCATTACTTATTTAGCAAGAGAAAAAAAAAGTCCAACCCTGAAGAAACTGCTTTAAACAACATTAAAGCAAGCAATTCGGTCTCTTTTCATGAATAATTTCCAATGACTTTCTTCTGAAAGATCTCAGACAGGCTCTTGTTGATAGCTTCAGCTCACTAGTTTGGGGGCATTTGTTTGTGCACTCTTAGAAGAATCCTGCCTCAGCACTGAACGAGGCTACACCTGGATGTGGGCTGGGCTGTAACGACTCTGAGGTGACACTGATATAAGCGTAATAAATGCTGTCAGACATGTTGCTACACCAGGATCTGAATTATTCAGTGTTAGCTTAGTAGCTGCTTTTTCATGGTTGTACCTGTCTGGATGTTTTTGTCTACAATCTTGATCCAAATCAGGACAAACATTTAAAAATGTTTCCAGTCTTACCCTTCATTCAAAAGTTCCTCCACATTGCAGGCACTTCTGTTCACATTTCTGAGGCATGTGGGACCCCCCTGCCCCCCAACAAAAACATAGTTGCAATTGGACAATCATTGCTTCATTTATCCTTTTTTTTTAAAAAAAAACATCAAGGTTAGAAAACAGGGTAATGTTTTCTAATGTTTTTGCTCTGGATTTGGTTCATATGCTTATAAAGTGTGTAAGCATAATTAGAAAATAATTTCACAATTAAGACTGTATGAAATGTTTTATTTAAAGGACCTAAATTTGTTTATCTTTCTTCAAATAGTTTGAAAATCTCTTCAAATTGAATTCATCAGCTTTTTCATGGTTCAACTGGACGAATGTTTTCAGGCCTAATTGTAGACGTTCATCCTGTGAAGAACTCCAGTAAAAACTCTTCAATTACAATGAAACTGATCTCATTAGTGCAGGACGTGATAAGTACTACCTAGCCTTGGTTTCATTACAGAGATTTTAGCTCTGGAAACAATAATTACAGATTCTTTCTGTGCAGCTACAGACAACAACCTCTAATCGCCAACGCTGAGTCATGAGATCCACTTTGACTGGTGAAACCTTTCGAACACAAAAGCTCTTTACTGGGAGTATTGTAATGGTCAAACCTTTCCTAGATTGTGGAAATGCTGATGCTCTTGTTTTTGTGTAATTTAAGTTAATTGAGGCTAGCAGAGAAAGAAAAACAGCTGTACATCTATTCCCACATGGGGGATTGTGGGAGGAACCCAGAGAAAATTCATGCAAAGAAAATTGTTGTGGATCTTCTTGCTGAAAATCAGTAGTGCTTACAGCGATACAACTTTGCAGTCCTTATGCAGTTTAGCACTAAATTTTTATTAAAAGCAGTAAGAAAGACATTAAAAACAATCTATCAATAATATAGTGTCCTCTTTATTAGGAGTGTTTTATTTATACATTTTTTTCTTTTCCAGTGCGTTTCTCCATATTATTCTATAAAACACCTTTTTCTGCGTTTCTACAGCGGTCTCCCCAGTGTTTGATCCTAGGAGAGATCTTTGTATTTTATGGCTTGAGGTGCTTTATTCTATTGTGTGTTGACTTTATCTTTATGTACTTGCACTTTGAATTGCATTTGGCTGAAAGGTGCTATATATACTGTAAATAAATTCTCCTTGCCTTATATAAGTAATTTGTAATGTTAGCAGTTTGGTTTCATGGAGATGACCCCAATAAACAAGACGATTCTAGAAATAAGCAACAACTGAAAAAAATCTTGTTAAGCTATCAACAATTAATGTTAAAAAGAGCATAGATGGCATACGCATCAATTTAAAAATATTATTTTGTTCCAAATATTGTATCTGTGAAAGTGTGAAAACTGCAAGGGAAAAACGATTTGTGATGGATGGACGGAGGTTTTATTAGTAAGGACCATTTCTGGTAAAGTTACCAAACAAAACCTGGAATAAACAACTTTGACTTAAAAATAGCTGTTTTTTTGGGGGGTAGGGGGGTCATGCCTTTTAATGAGGACCATCCAACATTTGGAGCAGTGTGATAATCTCCATGACTTCCTCTCAGATAAAGTGTGTCCTGATAAACATCAGAATATTCCAGTGCTGTTAAATCTGATAAATCTGCTCCTTCTCGGCAGGTAAGAAAGGGCAGATATAGAGACTGTGCATTATTCAGAGGCGTTCACAGTGAGTAAATGCCATGTGCAAATGGGTTTCTCATGCGGTCATGTACCTCTGCGAGCTATTTTTGCTGTATGATGGCGGCGAGGAAATGAACCCTTATTTTCCCGCAGCCCATTGTGAGTTGGTAGATTGGTTATGTCTGTGAGTGACTGACGGCAAGGTAGGCCGTAAAGTTCACCTAAAGAAAGCAGATAGATTGGTTACCAAAGGTGAAATGGAGTCAGATAAAGTTGGCTGTAGACGTTGGTTTATAGTTGGACACTTGTAAGGAAGTCTGGAAGAGGTAGTGGCTTTCTAAGAATGCCTGTTTGAAACAAAAATAACATTCTTCATTCAAAATGTTTGTAATTGTTGCAGGACTTAGAGGTGGGAGCTCAAATTAGCTTCATCCAGACGAATAGGTTTTGAATCTGAAACGCACTAAATTAACAGATGTTATAAATCTGTTTGCTTATTTTTTTNTCTGTTTTTCCTCATTAATATTCGGTGCAGTTAGCGCAACGTCGACAAGATGCTGCTGTTCTTAGCTCCACCATTTGTTTCTGGGCCACTTTTGCCAGTAATTCATCAGTTTACTGGAGTAGCAAAAAGCCACTGAAATCAAAGCCAGACCAAAACAGTGTTTGTCCAGAGAAATCTGGCCTGGCACAACAAATCACAGTCATTCCTCAATTTATTTTGCAGGCTGGTGACCAGTCATAACTCTGGTGTTTGAAGCAGCTGTTATCTCGGTTCCCTTGCTCCAACTGAACCCACAATCTCATTCTGTTCACGTTTAATAGTTTCCTCTTTTCTGCCGAATGTAGCTCTTCTTTTTTACAGCCTGTCTATCATAAGGAGGCAGATAACTCAGCTTTACAGCGTTTCCCTGTGGAAGAAAAGGTGGGACGGTGTTGCAGGGCCATAACTTTGTCCCTCTTAAGACCATAATTGTAACTGGGCAGCCTGGTATTTTTCTAATTTTATGGCTGTAAAATTCTCAAAAAATGTGCAATGAGTCTGAATTTTTGCTCTTTTTTCCAGAACATCCTCAGCTTTTAGTATTTGATAGTTATTTAATTTCTATTAAAAATTGTGAACAGGAAAAAAAAAACTAAAATTGGAATTGAAATTTTCAAGTTTATTACTGAACAAAAACTTTCTGATGACAGGGGCAAACAATTTCAGATCAACAATTTCAACGTTCAACTATATTACATAAATGCAGAGGAAACTGAAGCCTGGCCTCCAATTTACATGTTTTTAGGCCTGTTTTTTATTAAATTATTTCAGGCGTTTTCATTTTTTGTGGTAGGCTCTAAAGCAGTTCCTCTCCAGTTGCAGACAGAAACCCACTCTGGATCCATCCATACTTTATCTATCACACTTCAGGTTGAGAGGATGCTGGTACCATCTCCAGTGGTCAGGAGCAAGAGGCATGGGACACACTGGACAGGTCACCAATCCCTCATTTGCTGAATTGTTGTTTTTTTCACAATCTTCTGGCAGAAACGAAGTGGTGCTTTTTTTTCCTTTTTACCAAAATCCCTTCAGGTAAAAATATTACCTTCAGTGGTCCCCAAACTATGGCCCGCGGGCCGAATCCGGCCGGCTTCCACATTTGGTCCGGCCCCCTGAACAATACCAGAGAGCATTCAAAATTTTTTTCATATACCGTATTTTCTGGACTAGAAGTCGCTTATATGTGGATTTTTCTTCAACCACCAGGGGGCTCTTTAGCAGGAAGTGAATCATTGGAAGTCAAAATTGGAATTAAAAGAAGAAAGCAGCCATTAAAACGGAATTAGGTTTTAATAGGGAATTTTGAGAATGTTGTTGATCGGTTTTTAAAAAAATCTTTGGGGTTGTGGATTATAGTCCAGTGCGGCTTATAGTTTGGAAAATATGGACTATAATCCTTCCTGGATTTTTTCTGTGAAGAACCCAGAGAGGGTTATTTGGTTATTATTTATTTCATTAATAGTGTTATTATTTATTTCCTGACTTTTGTTCTGTGAAGAACCCATTGAGGGTTATTTGATTGTGCTTTCTGGAAAACAATACATTTTTACATTTAGGCACTCCTGCAATCAGCACACTTTTTCTGTTACAAACTGACTCTGGCCCCCCACCAGAGAAGAAAAAAGTTATATGGCCCTCACAGGAAAAGGTTTGGGGACCACTGATTTAGGAAATTATTTTTAGAAGGCCACGATTTTATTTTCAGCATAAGTAGTTATTGCACAAATTATGCAGGAATCAAGATGGAGCTAACAGTTAGCCAGTAGCTGTGCAGCGGTCACATGACTAACGTTAGCTTGTACAAATATTTTACACAACCTGGTTCGCTGGTTATATGTCTCTCATGTTCACTGCCTTCAGATATCAGTCTTCTGGGACCCTTTATCAGTCTGGTGGATTTTCCTTAAGACAGTTCCATAATTTTATGCGTGATTTCTCTCTCTCGCACCGCTACTCCGCTTCGTATTGTATCTTTCTTCGTAATGTCTGCTGCAACATGCACATGTGATACACCGTTGGAAAGCTTATTTTATGCACTTTCAAATACTTTTTCCAACCAACCCTTCAGGAGTTACATTACAGAGAAGGTTGGCTGACAAATATGACACAACGGAGAATCTTTCTTGTGATTGGTCAAGCTCATATCAAACTTTCCCGGGTGGCAACCGTCCGTAATGTATCATGTATGCCCTGAAAGCGCAAAGTCTCAGCTTTTAATATGTTGAACTGTTCAGAAATTACGATAAAGGGAATTACACAAGCTGAATCATGCCGGCTGAAGTTTTTAAAAAGGTGAATTTGAATCTTGTAAAGTCTTTGAGAGCAGGTTTGTCGTAGAAAAAGCTATGATTTGATCTCAACATGAAAACATTCATACTAATAGCTCATGATGGCATCGAATGAAAATGAAAGAGCACAGCAGACATGTCAGGGAGAACATTGTGGGGAAGTTTACAGGGGACTGGATCCAAAATATAAAACAATTATCCGAACTCTTAACATCTCCCAGAGCACTTTTTAATCCATTTTATGGAAATAGAAAATACAGATTCAGAGTATCAGCCAGTTTCACAAAATTGAAACTGATATAGAACCGGTGAAATGAAATATAAGTTTGTGGTTTTTTGCATTTCTACATTGGGTGTTTTGTTTATACTGTCTGGTCCTCTCTGTTCAGTGACAACTTAAATATATTTCTTCACTTTTCTTTTCTTTTTTTTTTTGCTTAGGGGTGCATCACAGAGAGTAACAAAAACTATTTTACATACAAATCGAAACCAAATAGATACAACATCAGTGTTTCATCTCTTGCTTGCTGCCATTCAAACCAATCTTGTGTAAAATTGATCAAGAAGTCCAACCTGCCTTTCCTGTGTTCATTTTTCTCTGTCAGTCATCCATAACTTCACGTTCTCCCTCCTTTTGCTCTCTTTCTCCCTTCATTTCTTGCTTTCCAATTTCTTTTTCAATCCTCCTACTCACTGTATTGTATTTTTTATTTTCTACAATAAGTTTATTGCTATACTGCTGTTCTCCCTTTTCTATTCCACTGTCCATCAAAGTCAGACTCAAGGTCAACACTTAAGGGAATTCTGTCCAAATTTAGATTAAAAAAAACAATTCAATCAGGAGGCCCTGCCTTGACCGTATCTATCGCTTGGCTCATATGCTTTGCTTTTCCTGGTGAGCCTCTCAAGTTTTGCTCTAATGTACATTGATGAGAGGCCTCTTTCTGCTGCAGCTGAAGGAAGAAAATATAGTTACACGTAAGATGTAGATATGAATCTCAATTGTAGACCGAAATTGTTTCTTTTTTATGTTTTTATATATCTACGCAGGGTAAATTGCTATTCTTTTCCTCTATATAACACATTATTGCTGAAAAATGCGAAGTGATTTTTAACAAAACATATTGCATCTCTTATGTTTCTGGTTTTTGTCATTTTCAAATTTATATTGTGTTTTTTTCAAAGGATTAAACTGTATCAGTGACATTACATCAAATTCTGCAGAAGCCTTTAATTACTTCAATACTTTAAATATGGCTGAAGACAAGAATTGGGGAAACACTGATTTGTATTTCATATTTTAAGTCTTGGTAGTCTAATGCATAAAATCTAACTCTGCTGCGAGACTTTAGAGACTTTTATTCTCAGCAAATATATTTACATTTTGAGCCTATCTTAAACTTGCATCAATATCAGCTCAATTAAATACAAGGAGACACAATTTGTGCAACTGACAAATTCAAAGTTATGTAGATTTTTTTCTGCAATTACACTTAAATTAAAAAAGCAAGCAAATAAGCTTTTAAGGAAGCTTATTTGGCTTCCTAAAGATAGAAATACAAATCTAGAAATGTTGTCACCTCATATCCAAGTCCTGAGTGTCACTCAGCTCCATGTCTCAATAATCCCATTGTCATCTCATATTTCCCTCATGTGTCTCATAATGGAAGATCTGTTAGCAAAATGAAATGCCATAACATTCCATAACACATTCTGCTTTTACGCCAATGAGCCATCAGTGCAAACAGTCTAAATGTTTTGGACAAAGGCTTACAATAACAAATCGTCCTGGGTTGAGTGAGGACAGCTAAATAGCTATCAGTGAGGGGAAAGGCCCATAAAATCACCTTCTGATAGATCGCTAGGGTGTGCTTGGCTAAGGAAGGCATGGTTTTATAGCAGGGGGAAAAAAAACCCTGCACCCTGCTAAGCGAGACGAATGGAGAGCAGCAACTGGTGTGTAGATGTGATGGAGAGAGCAAACAGGAAAAATACCTGGTAAACAAACAGACTGAGCCTGGCAGGTCGGAAATTGCCCCGGCCTTTAGTCACGATGTGTTGTCCCATTAAAGTCACCAGTATTGATGCTGCAACAAATGCTGTGTTGCCAAATGTGGAAAGGGAGGCATTCTGGGTGTTAAAGGTCAGCTCCACTCCTCTTGTCGCCACTGAGAGAAACGGGGGTATCAACCATCTGAATGACCACAACGACACTGTGGCATGATTTCCCTCTCGTGACCCATCCTTTCATCAAAAGACCCTTTAAAACATCGGCGGCTCATTCGCACATTGCAAATTTAATTACCCCGTCCATCTGTAAAGTGCCTGAGTTATCAGCATGTTATGATACAAGTGGGGAATGTGTGAGCTGAATGGAAGTAACAGGAATCAGATATGGCGTTTTGCAAAACATAAAGCGAATAGAATTCACTAAGCAGCACAAGGTTCTTCATTTGTTTATTCAGACTTGAATCTTGGTTTAATTTTCCATTGGATTTACAAAGCAGATTGCACAAAATCATCGCAAGTGCAAATATATCCATTATTTTCTACAATAATTTTATTGCTATACTGAGTGGGAAATTTTTTTGTTTGCTTGCTTTTTAGTGTTGTAGATGCAGAGCTTAAAACAAACAAACAAAAAGAACACTTTTTCTATTACTTATGTAGTATTATTATAATTAACAGTTAAGTTCACGAGTGGATAGTCCTCAAAACCTTACAGTTTTTTAAAAAAGTTTGTTTAAAAGGAGGAATTATGGCAGTAATGCAGTTGTAAATCAAAGTGATTACCTCACACAGAGTGCATCTAGTTTTAAAATGAACATGCACACTCAATTCTGCAAATATTTTGCATACCTTCATGCATTTGCAGGAGAAACTTTCCACGATGATTAGAACCATTTTTTTTTCTGTAGACATCAAACAAAAGACAGACTATATCCCTGATTCCAACGCTCTGCTCCAAATTAATCTATTGTTATGCTTTTCCACCCAGAGAAGGGGGTATTCGTGTGCATGTAGGCATTTGTGAAAGTGCATGTTATTCTTAAGGGTGTTGCATAAGTAGTGCTGAGGGGCCTAATGAAAGATAACGTCTAGTTAATGATCTGTCAAAATGAAGTGTTTGTTTATTGAGGAGAAGATCATCCCAGGCTTAATGTCTACCAAGTGTCTCATACTGGAGGATATTACTTCTCAGTACAAGCATTTAAGTATATGTATAGTATATGTCACAAAACTTAAAGAAGACCCAACACATGCAAATGCATTATTCTCTGGCTTTTCCAGTGAATGTGCTGGTTTGTGTACTTGCGGGGACGCAGTGAAGGATCTCATCAGTCTTTTCTGCTAACTGCAGATTAACGGAGCAGAAGGAAAAAGAATCCAGCAGCCAAATCATCCATACATGGCCATCCAGTCAACAGCTTTGAAGAGAGGATTAGCCTTTGCTTTATTCACCACACATTGTTGCTAGAAGAGCTCTGTCTGCTCGTCTTGGCAGACGCTTCTCACTGGGGCCGCACTTCTAAAGAATATACAGTATTTATGAATATCAGAAATGTTTTTTCTGTGATTTGCTCCCCAGAGGTTAAAAGCTAAATAACACACAATTAGGCAACAGAAGACACTGAGGTCTGGATTAAAAGATTGACTTAAAGAAGACACATTAAAACCGTATAAACCCAAAGCCAAACACACACTCTAAAACACACTCCAACCACTTTGCTTTGAGCGGAGAACAGAAGAGCAGATAAAGAGGTCACACACGGGTTACAGCGGCATTAAATAAAGGAGGAATAGCATTATTCACAGTCATATTCAATAAATATTAACATTTTTGAAATGTTCATTTATTTCAGTGACTCAGTTCACTAAAAGAAACAACATAATTGTTAATTATAGAAAGATCGCTTAAAATCCTTCATTTCTGTTACTCATGATGATTTTCCATCATGAGTACTGCTAATGGAAACTAGACTTTTACAAATAAATAAAAACCTGTTTAACACAGAAAAGGGTTATGAGTAAAAAAATCTGGTAAGGGTCCTTTAATTTATTAAACAAACTGAACTGGAACATTTATTATATAGTCTATTCAAAATGACTGTATTTGTCAAAAAATAGAAACATGGCTGATCTAATCAAAACAAAACAAATAAGAAATAAGGCAAAACACAGACAACAAAGAATCAGAACTAAAAGCCCACAACCCCACCTAAAAACAACCCAAGATCCAAACTGGCATTTGTAAAAGAAGACAATTAAAAGACTGGATGAAGTGTTTTCTGTCTTCTGCTTTTGGGGAAGCTGTTTTTCCTCATTTCATTTGAGATCAAGTTAAAGAAAACAGAATATTTATAGAGATTTATACTTGGAGCCGTTTGACCTTCCTATAGTGAATCAGAAACACTGCAAAAATCTTAAACATGTTAGATAAATGTGCAAAACTTTAGTAAAAGTCAATCTTTTAGATCAAGAGGATAAAAGACAGCAAATAGATTTTTAGTGTTGACAATTTTCAATTGTTTAAAATTTTCAAGATCAGCTTTGAAATTGTTTTTTGTTTTCTAGCTTTCTGGTAATGCAACTTAAAATATTGGGTATTTATCAAATAACACATAAGTGTGAGCAATTGTGTGAACTCCTCCAGGGTCAGTGTGTTTGTGCTTAAACATATTGTTCAGAAGAAGTCAGAAAGTTTTTGTTATGTTCAGTGTCTTAGGAGAGTCATGCAAAAACACCCAATAGTGCACATTCAACTTCACACACTTGTTCATTAAATCCTCCACAGTCCAGTTAACGCTCTAAGCCTTACATATTATTGGTTGAGACAGGATTCTTTAATATGTTATCCCACCATTTTGACCAATGTTTAGAGAAAACAGATTTCACTCCTATTGTCTGAATGGAGGAAAAGCATAGTCTCAAATCTCCCATCTTTTTTAATCCAACAAAGTATTTTGCATGCTTGTGTGTGTGTCTAGTACCAAATGATTATTCAAACCAATTACAAATACCTGCAGTCAATATTTTTGCAATGCTTTGTTTGACTGTGAAGGATCAACAGTAATTTCATTTGTTCCATCTATTTGGTATTTGCTAGCTGCCCATAGAAATCAGATAATTGGTATTCATCTCTGTATCTGCTGAGGAAGAGTGGTGCCAGAGTCAAGCTGTCTCAGCTGTCCTGCTGTGTCCTCCCACTGGGCAGCGGTATCATCAAACAGTCACACTTCCCTGGAGCTCACCCCACTGCTGTCACCTAACAACCAGCTCGGTGTTTCATCTCTCTGTAGTCTAAAGAGAAACACAGTTAGACTGGGTTTAGGTGTTTATGGTCACTGTCATTGTTTTTTCAGTAACATATATGCACGGTTTTAAATGAAGAATTTCTCCACAGTAATCTGACACAGATATGGAAAAGACAGTTTAATTTTGTTGTATGTTTTTATTAAACAATGAACTGCTAAATTAATTGTTTAACAAAACTGATACCAGCACACATTAGTCCTGATTGGAAACTCAGACTGCCTAAAATATTAGTCATGCAGTAGCAAAAGTAAACAATTAATATTTTACGTCTCACTATAATGCATCGTTCTTTGGTGTATAAAAGCTCACAGTGCAAATGAATTTCTTTAATCAATGTGTGAATAGCTACCTCATGCAAAACATGCATCTGTAGGCCTGGTGGTTCATGTCATAGCTTGGTTCTTCAAACCCAACAAATACTAATTATATTGTGGAGTCAAATAGTGAAATCATAAAAGCTGCATTTCCTCAGTTGCACACATTCCAAAAAGAGGAAGCACATAGTCTGAAATCTTCCCAAATCTTTTGTGCAAAAGCTTCTGTTGTTTCTTAGATAGAGGTAGCTGCAGTAGGTGTTTTTGATTAAGATCCTCCAGAAATAAAAACTCTGCTTGTGCTAATTCATTTCTCCACGATGTTTTTAAAGTGACCGGACCCAAACGCTGACAGGAGGCAGGCGGGAGCAGCACTGACCCAAAGCAAACAGAGGAACAAAAAAATTTTTTCTTTACATGCTAAACTACTTTTACTCGCTCTTGTTTTATTCAGCAGCAGAAAATGTGACTTCTTGACAACATTTGCTGGCTGCAAATTAATTGGCATTGTTGATGCTTTCGATCCAATTCTGTTCAAAACAATTTAGGGTTCTCTTTAGATTTTCGAGCTGCAATCATCAACAAACTTTAAAAACAGTAAAAGTTAAAAAGTTTAAACCATGAGGTTTTTGGTAAAGACGACTGGTGCTGACCTTGATAAAGCGACAAGCCCTCAAAGCACTCCTAAACTTTAAAAGCACAAATAGAGATGCACATTACACATCACATTTATTTTATAGGCGTCTTTTGCACATTACCATTTCCTATATTGCCCATTCCACACTCATTATACCACAGAGACTACATGCAGAAACTCTTAAGCTCACAGTAATGAGATTCAGACTTGGTCAAAGCAACCATTAGGCAGAGATTTGTGGGAACACTGTTGTAGTCGGGGAATGTCATCGCAATCAATACACAAAAGCACTGCATTGCCGCCAATTAGGTGGAGATATTTATGTCTGATTAGGGAGGCAAAGCTAAAGTCATTTGTTTTCATAATGCAGATTCAATGGGAAGCTTGGGCAGCTCAGTCAAAGCCAAAGATGTGCCATGAGAGGTAGAAGAGGTACCAGTAAAGAGTATGAGCAAAAATAATCAAACGAATCATAATCCATGCTCACATCTCCTATGGTGCCAAGAAAATAATACATTTACTTCCTTATAGAATTAGTTTGTCTTTGCTCATATGCAACACTTAAACTTTTCAGATCTTTAGGCAAGTTTTAATATTAGGTACAGATAAATTGAGAAAATACAGAATGCTGATTTTACATAATGATTTTTTTTCAATAGGAGATAAAAATGATCCAAACCAACCCAACTCTATGTTTGAAAGGAATTGCCCTTGGACTCAACAACTGGATGTGCTACCCTGAAACAACAACGTCTGCCAACAATGTTTGTGATAACTGGCAATGATAACATTGGCAGAGTTCTTGGGGTAATTGGGCACAATCATCTTTTCTAATACTATTAATTTAGCCTCATGGTCAGGTGTCTGATCTTGAAAAACCCATTCAAAGGCATCCCACAGTATAAGCTCTAAACCCAAACTTTAATCAGGCCACTCCAAAATCATCCTTCTGATTTTATCCATCC
>CAEGAF010123540.1:0-10843 GCA_903067075.1 Micropoecilia bifurca | reverse complement strand
TCAATATTGGTCCATATATAAGGCGCACCGGGTTATAAGGCGCACTGTCGGCTTTTGAGGAAATTTAAGGTTTTTAGATGCGCCTTATAGTGCGGAAAATACGGTACTTACATGTGAAACAAGTAACTATAACTTGGTATCAAATAATTAGAATAATGGATTATTCTTGGTTTATTTTCAGAAATGTCTAATAACTCACATTATGATTATAATAAGACTAACTAATAAGATATAGTTATAATATTATAAATGAATGCTAAACCAGAGAAACTAAAAGGTTATAAATGTGATTTTGACATTGTACTTGAAATGGTGTAAAATGTGTAACTGTAATTAAAGGTCACTGTTGTGTTGGAGGTAAATGATAGGTGAAAGGTCAGGGGAAAAGAGGAACTGATGGGAGAGCAGAGAGGACCAAGGCCTTATTGTTGAACTTAAACTTTCCAAAGAAAAGGTTGGGCAGACAACAGACGTAGGAGGACTGTTGAGCAACCCATGGTCATTAGAACAGACATCATGACATGTCTCCAAGACAGTAATGGATATGAGATCATCTGTCCAAGTAGTCAGCCAATGAGACAGGCACAGCAAAAAGCTAGCCAATGCAAATGCACCAAAAGGTGGACAAACCCTTTATAAGGTGGGTGCAAAAGAGGAACCTTTGCTTGGATCCTTCAGGTAGCTTCTAGCCAAGATCAAGATGGACAAAGAACTCTGCAGCTGAAGAAAAGCCAGGGCCACAGAGCCGAAGACTGTTCTGCACATGGGGACCAACCCGTTAGCCCTGCAACATGTGGCTTCAAATCACACTTCTCTCATCAGTTGGGTTCAGACCCCAAAAACAAAGATGAAGATAATGACTAAGGCAAAGAACAAAGAGGAAGAATTGGTACGTTCCTTCTGTGAGACCAGCTCGTCTACATCTCAACGGACCAGAGAGATTGTGACATCGATCAGCGCTGTGAGCCTCCTGCTACTGCAACACCTTTTTCAGACTCGGGCCAGTTCTGGGGTTCAAGATGGCAAACTCTGTCCGTCTCTCCCAAAGGCTCCCTTTTTTAATTCTCAGTGTCAGCATTGGGAAAAGATAGCCTAGATGATTGATTTTACTTATTTGATTATTTCTGTTACTGAATTAAGCTGTACTGACCATCGCAAAATTGCCTTACTGATAAAATAATTAGCATAAAGAAAATCTAAAAGATGTTGTGGACATTCAATTAATGAGTCACCTTAAAGTTCTTTGATGGTCATAAAATAGCTATGAAGTTTGATTCTGGGTAGGAAAAAATGGAAAATGTTTGATAGGTTGCTTTTAGTCAAACACTATATGTAAACAACATCCTTGGGACTCACCCGAGTCACTAAAACCAACCTGGTTCAGTCACAAGTGCAAGTTGTAATAAAGAGAAAGAGCGACCGTTAACAGGTGTTCCTTGTGGAACTAGTTAGCCAGGGTGTTCAGTCTGGCTAATTCACAGGGTGAAGAAGGGTGGGATATCTGGATGAAGGTTGTCAGAAACCAGGGTAGTCTTTCTTGACACCAGTTTAAACAGAGTTTACTTCAGTTCTGGACAGGGTAAATCCCAGCAGCTTTACGAAACTCAATTTACCCATTAGACGGAGAGCTGGTAGCACATATCCTTCCTCTCAGAAGGGGAAGTAGAGAGAAGTGGGGGGCGGGGTGTTGTGTAACAACTACATGAACACTCATTGAGTCTCACCATTCAGTCAAAATGACTGAGTTTATCAGTTCAGAACTGATGGAGACATACCCCAAAGACCTGAATGGAGTTAGTGGAGCGGAATACAAATGCATAACTTTTTATACCTTAGTTGTAAAATTTCCCCCATTTTTCCTATGCACCTTTTTCTTCACATCACTTTGTGTTGGTTTATCACAGTAAAACACACAGTGTGACAAAATGGAGAATGCAACTCTAGGAGTGTAAATACATTTTGAGTCACTGTACATTCTGTGGTTGCCCATAAGACTAATGCATTACAGCTGCAGTCCATTAGAACAGAGGATTATTATTCATAAGGCATTGTGGTGAAACGGCCCACATGAGGCCTGTCAGCGCATCTCAATATGGAGCTAGGAGTCACTACGTAACAGTTAGCTGGCACTGTTTGCTGTTCAATCCTTATTTATTGTTCAGCCATTTTTTTGAGCGTCCCCACTGTGAGCCAGTTTCAGAAAGTCATCAGCTTTAGAATAACATGGAGCTCTGATTCAAGCCGCATCTCATTCATGTAAACATCAAGCGCGACTAGGGTCTTCCGCTTTAGAGCTTTGTCATGTTATGCATTGATTTAAATCCAGTCTCCTTCACCAAATAAGTTTTTCAGATGTTTGTATCAACATCAATACCTTCTATCTGGTTATTGTTCAGAACTCTTGAAGCAGAAATGGGATTTTCTGCTTCCTGACAGAGGTATATTCAGCTTGGATATCATGAGGGAAAAGCTTGAAATGTAGGTTTATAGGTTTTTGAAAATTAAACAGAAAATAGGTGCATCCTAACCTGAGGAAAAAATTAAAATAACGCTAAGTATTGGGCATCAATTGAATGGAAAAATTTATACGGAAATATGAAATGTTCAAAGCAATTCTGAATACAATTTTTCATTTTACCATCTGCTGTTACGTTCATTTCCACTTGGGGTCTGGTTCAGTTAGGTCCATTTAAACAATTCTAACTGAAAAATAATTCAAATGATAGTCTGTCATCTATACTGTTTTATTCTACAAAAATGTTCCTTACTATATTTTTTATAGTAAGAAACTATAGTAAAAAAGTATATAGTAAGAAACTATAGAATCTATAGTAAGAAACTTTGTGGTAGAAGGATAGAAAACTTGTTAAAACATTTTAATGAAATGTAAAACTTGAAAAATTTCTATCTTGTTAAAACCTAAATAGGTTCTCTTTTAAATCAGAATGATTGCAATTGTTGAACAGACACAACTCACAGTTTTTTGAGTGACATCTAGAAGAAATCGAGTGAGAAGATGGAGTCAGAGGTAGCCCAGTAATTCATATTAGTCTGTTAAGGGAAAATATTTTTAAATCTTGTTGAGAAATTTTCTCATTATAAGAAGAGGCTGCTTCTGAATTGTTTTTTCTCAGGCAGAAAAATACTTAGTTTTTTGTGAAATACTACCCTGGAACTCTATTCTTCATTGCCCAGTTGTGTTTTCATTGCTTTTACACGTTACCACTGGATAGTCAAGTGTCTTTGAGAACTGCTTCTAGTACTAGTGCTAGCTACCTGGGCTAGCTAGGTGAGAAAATGTGAAACAAGGAGTGATTTTAAGAAGTACAGCACAACAAACCTCTCCACAATGTCTTACATGTAGAAATGTTTGTCACAGAACATTAGAGCTATTGATTCATTTGAATTTAACATACTTTTAATACACACGGTTTAATTTCCAAAATGTTGCATGCTTTAATAATGCTACTAAGCAATGTCCGACCTTTGGACCATTTTCTTTTGTCTTTTATCAACTCACCTGAGTTTAATGCTTATGGGTCATTAAGACAAATCTTATTCTCTAATGCTAATTTGGTAGAAAAACTATTTTATCAAACAGTTGTACTACACTGACAACATGCTAGCTAATCTTATAACAGCAAGATAAGAGAGAGAGTTTAAAGGCCGACTGGCTCTTGCTGCAGTCAAGTTCCATCTGCTGTGCTTATAAAGAAATAATGTCTCTATAGTTGGATCAGATTGTGGTTCGTCTAGGACTGGTCAGGTGAAATGTAGCAGCCTGTGTTTGACCCGCCTTAGCGCTGTCCTCAGGTGCCACCCAGTCTGTCACAGTGCATTAACGCCTGTCCTGTCTGGTCTTGACCCTGCTATGTCAATGGGTCTCTATCCCCTCGTTTACAGTGGCAGCAGGTAACAAGGCATTATGCAACACAGGAATGAATCAAATTACGCTCATCAGCCTCCGATAACCAGCCTAGGTTGTGCATGTAATATGTCACAATGATGACGGTGGAGGATAATAAGAAGGGGAATTTCTAATGTCATTGTCAGAGTAAATCCCTGGAGGTTGTTATAGAATACACACTTTGGAAGTCAACATGAAAAGAGTCAGTTTTATGAACAAGGTATTGTACCAGGCTATTAACGTACTTGGTATTCAGTGTTTTCAAGTAGCATTATGAAAGTGTCCTAAAGTTTTTTACATTGTGTTAAAACCAGAAACTTAGTGTACCATTGTTGTTTGTGATTTTATGTGATAGGATAAAACAAATTAGCAAATGACTAGACAAATGAAAGGAGAATCATTTAGAATGATGGTTTAATGAATGGTTCATTTTTGTCATTGTAAATAAAGCCAGAGTTAATATTTTTACCACTGATGGGATTCTTAGTGTACATCTCCAGTATTGTCACTTTCGCTTGGCAAAATTGCTTCAAGATTAGATCAGTCTTTTAAGTCTTGCCACAGATTCCCAACTAGATTTATAGTAGGCCGGACTATTTTACTTCTTGGTAGCAACTTTCTAACACACAAATGTGCTTTGATCTAACCTATTGCAACACGAATGTCTATCCTAGCTTTTCTTAAAGGATTATCCTTCTTTTACTTCCATCAATCTTCCTGTTAATTCTCTACCTTCTTGGTTGTCCTGCTGAAGAGGAGCATCACCACAGCATGACACTGCCAACCTCACGTGCCGCTATGTCAGGGAACAGCAACCTTCACAACTCCAAGTGTCTTATTTTGCTTTTGGTCCAGCACAATATGACTCTTTAAACTGAAGCTGTTTGTTCTTGTAATGCCTACTGAATAAATCTTTACATTTTTCAGTTAATTAAAAAAAATGTTTTAAGGTTTAATTTGAGCTAGACAATAAATCAATTAATTATTGGGATGGACACATGATCAATATCACTAGAAAATATGTTAAAATGGACCTCCAATCCAGAACCGCATAGCATTCTGGGGGAGGTAGGCAGAGGAGAGGCTTTAGCTGATTCATTTCTCAAGGTCAGCTAAGCAAGGTTGATGACATCAACTAACGGCACAGAGTGAAAAAAGACAGCTGGAGAGGAAGCTGGAGAGGTCAGATGACCAGATTGGTGGTATTCCGGATATGTAAAACAAAACCGCACAGCATTCTGTGATAATAATAATTATATAAATAATTAATATACTATTAATTATATATAATTAATAGTATATTAATTATATATAATTAATACTATATTAATTATATATAAATAATAAGCAACTTGACTTGACTGATATGAAACCTTATATTGTGATATTTCTTTGTTCCAGCCTTAGGATTAATGCATTCAGTTTGGGTTTTCTTGTACTTTAGTACAAGAAACAGCTTGAAACCTTTTTACAAAAAATCTTGCTTATTAAATAAGGATATTCCTTTAATTCTTTGTAAAATATTTCCCATTGAAACATATCTAGGTTTTCATGGTAAACATTAAACAGAGCTCTGAAAGATGTTCACAGCATCTTTCTGAACATCTTGTGATTTGTGTGAGTTTTGATTTCAGGAATAAATCACGACTTTCTTCCTGACCTGTCTGTGTGTTAACTTGCAAACAATTGATCTTTTTATGGTACTACACCATTTTAGCTGTAGCTCCATCGTCTACTATGTCCCTCTAACAGAGGAGCGTACCTCTTGGTGATGTTCTTACTGCGTGGGCTACAAAAGCTACCTGTGGTGGTATTTTGTCTACCGGGATGAATCACATTAAAAATGTGTGTGAGAGAAGGATCCACCAGAAAGAAGGTGTCTCATCCACGCTGCACTTTCCACACCAGAGTCATTCGCCACCGTTGATTTACTCCACATGCCTGTGTGCTCAGAGTCACAATTTCCAGCAAGTAATCACAGCACCCCCAAGAGGGAGACCGGTGCCGCGCACTCCAAAGAACAAAGATTCACCTTCTCATCTCGCCTCTCTCATGTCTTCACATACTCCTCTTCCGCTGCTCTTAGACAAGTGCAGATAAGGGACACTTGCTTTATTCCCAAGTGTTGGAAACGTTGTGCTACTGCAGGCCTAGAAGCAGAGCAGTGGAGATTAGAGGGATTGCTGTTTACTGCTTTTCCTTTGCGGTGTGTTCAGGGAATTTGCAGCCAGTGGAGGAGAGTTCTAGGCTGAGGCTGACAGTGACACATGGCCATTTCCCACATTTAGGAACAACACTTCTCAGAGTCCCGACAGAGACGAGCCTGGGCTGAAACTAATTCTGCTTATTGTAGCTGTGCAGTCTGAGTTTTGCTGTGCGCTCCTGCCTGTGTATCCCTCTATGAACTGAGTCTGACACATCCATAAGAATGATGGAGTGGCTCAGCTGTCTCCGTCACCGCTGTGCAAAAAAAGAAAAAGATAAGAAGGAAATGGAGAAGTTTGATGAAACACGCCTGACTGTGTGTTTCAGAGCCGACAATCATCACCACGCAGCCCACAACGCTGGACATCACCGTCGGGGAGAGCGTGGTCCTGCCCTGTCAGGTGAGCCACGACCCGTCTCTGGAGCTCAAGTTCACCTGGTTCTTCAACGAGCAGCTCATCCACTTCGGGAGCAACGGTGGATACTTTGAAAAAGTCGGCGGCGTAAGTCCTCAATTTGTCTTTGAGCGTTTGAGTGGGAAGTATGGACTTCAGGCTGTATCACGATATTTGACGGTGCTACTGTGAAAACGATAAAAGTGGTGATAATAAATATTTATTCGATCTTTTTATGACTGTGACTGTGTCACACACATAGTTTCCTTGAAAAATATTCCTACTGGTAATGTGCTTCTTTAGGACACTAGTCACATAAAGAAGTGTGACTTGTACCACTAAGCTGAACACTGTAACTGTATTGGTATTTATTGTTGGCTTATTGAATAAGCAATGGAAAAACAGTAAAACTATCAATCCTAAGGACTGTTTTGGCGTTTAATTGGAATTTGATCATAACAATAACTCAAATCTCATATCATAATAAGAAATTTATCATGATAACTGATAAAAAAATACATTAAATATCCATCCCTACTTTTAAGAAAGAATGCAATTCTTATTATCACAAATAACTTAAGCTCCAGTTTACTGTGGTGGACAATGATCCAAAAAAGAAACAAAGTAAGGTTCTAAAGTGGCTTAGTCAAAGCCTAGACTTAAATCTGGTTCAGATGCTGTTATGTTTCCTTAAACAGGTCAACAATGCTAGAAAACTCCAAAGTGAGTGATTTACAAAAATAAATTAACATTAAGATTTTACTACAACATAAAAAAACTCCCACCAGAAATTGTTCATATTTGTCAACAGTGTATCTTTTCTTTATTATTCCAGTGGCTACCAGGAGGCATTTGGTAGACGTAATAAATTATGTCAGGAGTACACGACATAAAAGATATTGATTTGTTGGTGAGGATATTTGATATTGACCCTTATTAGCCACCGTAGCTCCTTTGACAGCTAGCCACATGAGCTGGACGATACCATTTCTCTACATTATTGTTGGTTCATTTTGCTCGCTGGGTTACTGGATGTAAATTCCATTGAAACATATCTGTTTCATTTGGGTTACTGAATGTAAATTCAGTAAACCAGTGAGTGTTGATAGAGAAAGACATCTTCCTTTCCCCTTCCTACAAAGTTCTGTTCCCACATGTCTGCATTCCTCCATGCTAATAGATAGTTTTCCCCCTACTAAGAGGAATGCTAGCGAGCATCTCCCCACTGTTTGTTAGATAAAATGCTAATCAAGAACACAAAGCTCCCTGAGGTTTCTGGAAGAATCCTCATTTTATTGGCTCCCCTGTGCTCTGACAGGAGCCCAGGACATAAAAGATATTGATTTATTTTTTTTTTCAGCTGCTTTCAGAGACTTCAATGAATAAAGGTTGAGAGGTGACTCCAAAGATTCATTGGTCCATTCACTGCTTCCTTTAGCAGGACCGTAATAAATTCAGCTGCAGTGCAGAGGGAATGTTTGTATCAAGTATTTTATTTATGGACAGAAAATTGCTGCCTCTGGCTAATTTTAAAATGAAATTTACATACTCACCCTGCAAACACTCGCAGACTGCCAGTGGACACTTTAAAAAGGTCTCAACTCACTGCTCACCTAAACATGCATTTTCTTTTCTTTATGTAGCAAATAAGTTCAAGGTTTCTTGATCTACAACCCGCATGAGAAATAAAGAAAGAAAAATTAAAAACACTTTCACCTTGCTATTTAGTTTCTGTAATAATTTTAGGTTTCTTGGGGCGTAATTTAAATCTCGGCACCTTAATAAATGGCTCTTCATCTCCACTTACATTGATTAAGCCCTTGGCCACTCCTCTGAATTCCCACCATCATTGTGCCACAGCTTTCAGCCATCTTCTATTTATTACTCAACCTGCTCAGCTTTACTCTGATGAAATGATAATGTAGGAGTGGGAATAGTAATTAGAGACAGAATGAAAGGCTCTCTTAAAGGACTAAGTAGCAGACCAGCCATTAGGCTGCTCATATAACATTCTACAGTCCAAATAAGACTCCTAGAGGAAGAGCATTTCTGTAATCACGCAGATGAAGTAAATGCACAGAGTGGCACTCCCATGTCCCATTTGGAAAGTAAGAGGGGATTGTGTGAACTTATGGATTTATCTTTCAGAACATACACATGTATGGAAATGAGCTTTCTTACAGAGACCGGTGGTGTCAGGGGTTGTTTTTTGTTGTTGTTGTATTTTTGTTTAATTCCAGTAGCTGCGGGGTTACAGCCATGCTTATGAAGGTCTGTCTGCTTTTTGTGTGTGCGCTGAATGACAGCAGCACTCGGCGGGGGACATTATGATTCGGAACATCCAGCTTGGGCATGCAGGGAAGTACACATGCGCAGTGCAGACCAAGGTGGACAGCATCTCCATAGCGGCGGACCTGGTTGTCCGAGGTAGGTTGGGGAATACGGACTTTAAATTGTATCACAATATTTGGCTGAACTGTTGTGTTTTTATTATATCTTCTTTTTAGGAAGCTTAATTAAGACATTAAATTAAAATGAATAAAAATCTTGTTCATGTGATAAGTCATTTAAAAGCACGCCAGGGATGGATGTAAACGGTTATAGTAGATATATTCATATCTAGTGCACTAGTGCTCATCATCTACCAGCCAATCAGAGGAGACGTCGGCATTTTATTCAGACGTTGGAGCGACAAGCCCCGCCTACTTGGGAGCGACTCTGTATGTGGCGTTTCGGGGAAATCATAGTTTCCCCAAAATCATAGTTTGGGGAAATCATCATGCAGTTTTTAATAACTTTTATCAACCAGAACTCTGGCGGAGCCAGCTGCGTATTGAAAACACTAAAACAAACCGTCATCCTCCTACAAGTTCCCGTCGTCTTCTTTATCTTTTCCACTAGTAGTAACACCCGGCTGTTGATCACGTGACTCCTTTGAGCAATATTATTTTCATAATTTCAATTTGTGCAGATCTATGGCTGATGGAAATGCAGAGAGCATGTAAAAGCAGCTATAGCGCTATTCTATTAGAACTGTGCGCTATTCTTAAATTGTGGTAAATAAAGCATTCCCGTTTCTAATAATGCCTTTTTAGGATACCAGTCACATGAAGAAGTGTGATTTCTACAGGTAGACTGAGTGGTCAATTTTATTGATATGTATTGATGCTTTTGTTGAACAAACTAGTGGAGAAAATGGTAAAACTAACAATCTTGATAATACGGACAGTTTTTAGTGGGGAGGAGGGGAAAATAGGGGTAGAACGAGACGATTAATTAAAATTCATTGTGGCAACAATTATTCAAAACTCATAATGACAGGAAATTATTCACAATAAATGATATAATAATATAATTTATTGTATTATGTGAAATCAACTTTTACTGATTTTACATCATGTTCTTCCCTCATCAAAAACATTTGCACAGCACAATATTGCTGCCCTTTTAACCACCTTCAGACTTTGTTAAATAGTTTAATTATGCATGGTTTATCCACTAATAAAGAAGTAAAGTATTGGCAAGTTAAAGGTTCTCTGTTCAAGACTTAAAGAAAATTTACAATCTAATTAGAGCAAATGTCTCCCTAAGGGTTCACGCTGAACTGACTTTGCTGCCATTGCAGCCGGTGCTAAAACCTCCCATCTTTCTGACTCCTCCCGATTTACATTTACTTCCCTACATCTGCCCTCTTCTCTGTCTCTCTATATATATCGTTTTCTCCCTGTCTGACTACGGCATCCATCAGGTCCCCCAGGACCCCCCACCAGCATCCAAGTAGAAGAAATCACTGATACCACGGCCTCTCTGTCCTGGAGGCCTGGTCCCGATAATCACAGTCCAATTACGGCGTACACCATCCAGGCCAGGACACCGTTCTCCCTGGGGTGGCAGGCTGTCACCACAGGTAAGCTCGCTCCAACCAGCCATGGCCTCCTCCAGTCCACCTGGACGAGGACTCCGCTCGTGGTTTCTACTCAGCCCTGGGAAAATATTAGAGGTGTAATTTCCTGCTCCGGCACCAAATGGCGCACTATGGTTGCCGGGATCATGGGGCTTACCAAGCTCCGCCCAGAAACGCCCCTCAAAAGTCCCACGTGACTGAAGCTGTTAATGTCTCACATTAACACCTTAGTTCCTATGTCTAATCACGGCATTTTTCGTTTCCACTGACTCTCTGCAAAGTATTTCTGAGTCGATTAGTTTAGCATTTCTGCCGGATTTTCACAAAATATCAGCCACGACATGGACAGGGGAACCAACAAGTTCATGTCATCTTTTTTGGACGACATCAAGGTGTTTGAGCCACATGATGCCTCCAACATTGTGCGCGTCA
>CAEGAF010123525.1:0-26752 GCA_903067075.1 Micropoecilia bifurca | reverse complement strand
AATCAGTTTTCAGTTAAATTAATTCAATCCAACTTTATAACAGTCACAAAATGTCACCAAAATCACTCTGTCCCTCTGAAACCTGTCAGAAAATCGCTAAGGTGTATTGAATTGTATCGTTTGCTGAATATCGCAATATATATCGTATCATGGGCAGAATATTGTGTATCGTATAGTGAGATCATTGTATCACTACAGCCCTAGAGTCAGGTGTTGAGTGTCGAACAGGTGAGACTCACAGGCGTCTTGGTTCTGGCTGCGGTCAGCAGAGACATGGTGATCTCACTCAGGTAGTCGAACACCAGGAAGTCCAGCTTCCCGCCGTAGATCAGCTGAGGGGCTGGAAACAGAACCAGAGACCCGTCAGCGGGTCAGAACCGCCGGATGATGCATTCTGGCTTCACAGGGACCAAGAAAGAGGAGCGCAAAGCCTCCGTTGCCATGGCAACAAGGGGTCAGGTGGAGGAAGCTGTTAGCCTGATTTTACCTGGAGGAAAAGAAATTGAACCCTTTACAGGAAAACAGAGCTGATGTAGAAACTACGATGTGGTGGCCTAGTCAAAGTAAATTAGTTTGTCACATAAAGTTCCCAGTAAACCGCGGCGCTTAAGGGTGTGGATACTTCTGCAAATCGTCGTAAAAAAACAGAAATCATCCTTTAAGAACCTGTTATTGTGGAGAAAGCAGGTTGTTGTTGTTTATTAATTAACCGGAAGTGCCCCGCAGCTGAACGGTTCCGCAGCACCGAACCCCCCCCCCCCGGTTCTCACCTGACGTGGCCGTGTCCCCCCAGAACCCGGAGGCGCAGCCGATCCGGACCGGCCTGCAGCTGCTGTACCACCTGGACCCGCTTCCGCTGTCCGGACGGGCCGCACCGGGCCGCAGGAAGTGGAGCCTGGAGGACAAACTGGCGCATTTCTCTGCGCTTCCTCTGCGCCATATCCGCTCCGAGTTGGAGGGCGAGACGCGGAGGAACCGAGGAAACACAGACATGATACAGAAACCGACTTAGCTCAGCATGAGACGGGAAAAGTCCAAACTTCCGCCTCACTGCGAGCTCAAGGTGCGCTGGGGCGTCAACAAAAACAGTCCCATTGGAAACGCACCACGAAGGTTCCGCTCTCCAGCAGATTAATATGATTTCAATATTTCTGACCTTTTTATCAGGACATTATTAATGATTAATTTCTAAACTATTATGCACTTAAAACCTCCTAACAGAGAAAATTTAATTCATTATATTATCACAAAACATGTAACTCTTGCTATTTTTCTACTGTTTTATTTAAAATTATTATTTATATCTGTTTAAATACAAAATAAATAAATGTTAAAATGTTTTAATTACTTTCCCTAGTTTATCTATTTAAAAATTCGAAACTTTATTTATTAATTTTATTTATTTAATTAGAAATCATGTTAAAAGCATAATTATTAATATTCTGTACTTTTCTTTCTTTCCTTCTTTCTTTTTCATTTTCTCTTCTTTATTTCTTTAATATTATAAAATTTAGCAAATTAAGTTTATTTCTTAAAAGCTGTAATTTCTATATTTAAGTATTCCAGTTATTTTTATGTTGCAGTATTCATTTGTTTACTTATTTCTACACTTTATTTGGAATATTTTTGTATTTTACATTTTTTTTCATTAAAGTGTGACAGTAAATGCTTCTATGTTTGTAATATCATCAATATTAAACATCCACTTCTCACATATTCACACTTGAACTGCTGTAGTTTCGTTTTGTTTTAGGGTTTTTGTTTTTGTACAGAAACAAACCAGAAGGAGACATTTTGTCCAGATTGGGTTTGTAGTTTTTTCCATCCTCGTCTTTGTTGTCCTGCTTTAGATGGTGTTTGCATTGACATGCCATCCTACACCACAGCTTCATTTGTTGTCTTTGCATACATGCTGGGTTCAGAACGAGAAACTTCATACGCTTTTATGTCTCCATTTCATAGCAAACGACAGCTGAGAACTTTAATGACTGACCCGCCGGGATCCAGTTACACGAAAACATTTGATCGGTTTGGTTTGTTGGTTTAAGTCGCACCGGCGTCACCAGTACATATGGAGTCATGGTCCAATTCTCTGACAAACAGAACCAGAAAGACGAGACGTTCAGAGGAAAGATCCAAACTAACAGGCTCATTTCTCTTCTCTTCTCAGGTATTACTTCTTCAGACAATATTGAGAATCATTTTGTCCGGAATATCCTGAATTATTAATGGATTTGATTAGTTATTTGACATGTTTGTAGTAATCAGAGAGTGTTTGATTTCAATTCATTTATTTGTCTTAGTTTTGATAACAGTCTTTGCTTAAATAAATCTTTTTATCTGGAGTTCAAATTGCTCAACCTTAATATTCCAGTTATCACAGCCAATTTTTCAACATGTCTTCAGGTTTGCAGACATTTGTTCTGCTTAAAGACTTCAAAACATTTCAGACATGGACTTTGACTGGGCCATTGCAATGTCTTTGTCCTCATTTTTCCAGCCGTTCTGTGGCAGAAATTGTGATTGTGGAGTGAAAAAGAATAATTTCCATTATATTTTCCTGTCATTCCTTCCTGTATTACCTGACAATGTGGCTCATTCAGCCAAAAACACAATTACTCTTTACAAACAATGATTAAACTTTGAGACTCATTAGTTGATTATATATATTTTTGAGGAGACTCAGATTTTTGTGTGGAAATTAATGTAATTTTCTGCAACCCTGGTGGAAATCAAACTATCATCTGCAAATGTGATGATATGTATATGTTACAGACATGAAAGGAGAATTAATTAGAGATGTTTAACTGTTTTTGGTTTCTGCTCTTCTTTCTAGGCCATGTCTGTCAACGCTTCGTCGTCTCTGAATGTCCTTCCTGTCCTTCCTGTCCTTCCTGTCCTTCCTGTCCCCTCGACCTCCAATTCCTCTGACGTTCCCTTTTTCATGGCCTGTCGACACTCGGTGGCCACAAGAGTGATATTCATGGTTTACAGCAGCATCAACTCCCTGCTCCTCCTCCCTCTGTACGTCTTGGTTCTGTACATGGAGATCCAGCGTTGGAGACATCAGGTTTCTGCCGGGGCGACGCTCAGCCCCTCTGACTTCTTCACCCTCAAGATGATGATCCTAGAGATCATCTGCGTTGTTGGGTCTGTCCTTTTTACGTCAAGCTTTTACAGAGAAAGTCAGATTCTGGTCTTTCTGGGCGTATTTTTATTCTGTATCATTTTACCAGGACAAACCTTTTTGCATGTCCTGACCTGCGCTGACCGCTACTTGGCTGTTGTTCACCCCATCACCTACATGCGCAGTAAGGAAGCCCACAGGGTCAAAATGAGAGTCATCAGCAGCGCTTCGCTTTGGCTGCTGTGTTTGGGATGGGTGAAGCTGCTACAGGTCAACCTGCCAGACTTTCCCACTTTTCCTTTTTTCCTTATTTTAGTTCTCACCATAAGTGTGATGGTTTTCTTCTGCTGTTCGGTTCTCTGGGCTCTAACTCACCCAGCATCAGGGGAGGCAGGCGAACAAAGAAGACAGGCTGACCACACCAAGCAGAGAGCTTTTTACATGATCCTGGCCATAACCGTCACTCTAGTGCTGAGGTTTGCTGGGCTGCTGGTGGGTTTTGGGTTGAAACATGTTCTCTTTCTGGATCCCAGGAGGTTGTGCGGATTCCTGGACTCGGGAATCTTCCTGACGTTTCCCAGCAGTCTGGTTCTGCCGCTCCTGTTTCTGCACAGAGAGGGAAAACTAAGCAGCTGTATAAACTAGAGCAGTGGGAGGAAATGTTCAGGGTGTCAGCTTTTACTTTTCTAACGTCCTGTTAGATGTAGCTGTGCAACAGTGCTAAAATTAGTTTCTATGAAAAAAACGAGTCACTGTCAGCCTTATATTAGTGATGTGAAAACACAAACTAACAGCAGAGATAAACAACGACAGGAAAAGGTTTTCTACTGAGGTGGTTTGGTGAACTAAACGAGTCTGTTTTAATTAGTAAATGCTGAGTGTTTGCTTTGCTTCTTGTTTAATGTAAACACATGTTGCATTATTTTCCACTTTGATTTGTAGTAGTTTAGTAGTTGTTCCTCCAATTTATGTTCATTTCACTTTTCTGACTTCGTGTAAGAGATAGTTGCGCTGCACTGTTAACTCAATCTGAACACAAGAAGATGTGGAATTCTGTTCTATCAACAACAAATGATAATAAAAAAATAAGATATTGGTATAATTTTCTAATTGTCTGCTGCAGCCAGCTGTACTACAGCATCAACAGTTTGTAAGTAAAATGAGGAGTTTTGACTTGGCTCTGATGCTTTTCCTCAGTTTTTTCTTTCTTCCTCTAATATTTCAGAGATAAAACTCTTTATATCCATGAGTAATAGAAAAAGTCTCATTTTTCAGAATGATCCATTTTAAACACAAATATAAAAGAATAAAAATGACTGACAGAAAATGTAATCTAAAACCACAGCGCCATCTTCTGGCGAAATGTGTGCATTACAACATGCTCTTATTTCTTCCAACTTAGTCTGTGTTGATTTGTCATTAAAAAAAATAAAATCATGTTGCTTTTTGAAAACAGCTTCATACATTTAGAAAAAGTTCAAAATGCAACTATTAAATGTAAAGTTAAAGCCCATTTGTTTTTAAAGAAGCTATTATGAAAATACAATGAATGGTGAGAAAACAAAACTCACAGAACAATTAATTCATGCAAACCGGAGCAGCTTCATTTGTTTAATTCATCAATTAAACAAATGGATATAAACAGCAGCTTGTTTCTGCTGATCTGTGCTTTATTTAGCACCTGATGATGGATAATCCTGAAAAATCACCTGATGGTCACTGATGATAAACTCAGACATGAACTGACAGGTTAATTTGGAGAGAAACATTCATAGATGTGCAGGGATACAAGTAGCTTAAACACAGAATTTATTACTTAAATCATCAGAATATCACACACTGCAGCTCTAAACACAGGAAGATTTATCGTTTTATTTTTAAAAATGACAAGATCCAACTTTAACAATGACATGGATCCATAAATAGATCTAGTAATTACCAGATTCTTGGTTGTGAGTTCGTGTCTAGAGTAGCTGAAAACTGATCATTATTCTGATGAGAGAAATTTGGTTGGACTTCATTTCTCCAGAAACATCCATTCATCAGATTGAGTCTTTTTCCAGATGCAAACATCCAGAATTTTTAGGAGTTTTGTGACAAAACTCCTAAAATATATACAGAAAGTCAAGATTAATTTCTTTACTTTTCCTGCTGCATGATTTTTGTTTTGTCTTGAAACGATTTGGGGCCCAAGAATCCAGTCTGACGTCTGTGTTTTCTGAAACAATCACTGGTGGTGGTGGGTTTTAACCCCAACACATTGATATAGGTTCAGGTTCTCCTTTATTATGCATCTCAAGACGAAAGAGGAGTGTCTTCCTGATGCACTGCTAAAGTTTTAACCCCGACACATTGACACAGTGGCTCATCAGTCATTTTCTAACATGCAAATAACATTTAAGTTTTAAACAACCAGGCGCCACTAAAACCTTCTGAAGCTTCATCTGTTTGTAAGAAACGCTGCTGGTGAGATTTGTGTCTAATACATGAAGTTTTTTTGTGTTTTTATTCATTTACATGGTATCAGATGTTCCAGATGTTTCTTTTAAACCAATGAAGATTATCGGATTAAACTGAACTGATTTTGTTTTGTCTGAACGGATCAGAATTGAAGTCAATTTGAATAAAATTGTGGACGAACTGAGCTGCATGAAGTGACTTAAATCAAATTGTTTGTGTTTTAATCTGCTGCTTTCATTTCATTTGCCATATTTTCTCCAACTGTAAGCCGTTTTTATGTGGATTTTTCTCCAACCACCAGGGGGCTCTGTAGCAGGAAGTGAATCATTGGAAGTCAAAATAGGAAATAAAAGAAGAAAGTGTCCACTAAAACGGAATTAGGATTAAATAGGGAATTGAGATTTGAGAATGTTGTTGATAAGTTAAATAGCATTGAGGTGAAAAAGAAGATTTTTAGTTTTTTTTAAAAATAACACTGGGATCAATAAGGATTTTTTCTGTGAAGAACCCAGAGAGTTATTTGGTTATTATTTATTTCATTAATAGTTTTATTATTTATTCCCTGACTTTTGTTCTGTGAAGAACCCAGAGAGAGTTATTTGATCGTGCTTTCTGGAAAACAATACATTTTTACGGAAAAGTTATGTGGCCCTCACTGGAAAAGGTTTGGGGATCCCTGATTTAAAGTGATGGCTTGCTTTGTTTTGACTTCATATCAATGACTTCAGAGTTATTGTAAAGATGTAAATGTAAAGATAAACCTAAGAACTGTGGAAGTGATTCTTTATGAAACTGTAGTTCAGAGAAAAGGTCACTTTTCATGTCATATTTACAGCTGTTTGTACAGAAAACATCCTGACAGGTTGATATGAAATAAAGACCAGAAACAGACAATAAATCAAATTCATAAACTCACCAGCGCATTTTATGATTCTTGGAAAAAAAACAAAAATAGTTACAATAAATCACAAAGTTTGCATGATGCAAATAAGCTGTCAGTTCGTTAGTTTCCCTCCCATTAGTTAAAACCCACAGATGAAGTAAAACAAGTTATTGAACTCGGCTGAGTTCAGCCAGCAGCAGAAAGTCAAACAGCAGGTCAGTCTGTTTAATTATATAATATAGAGGACGGCAGGACGTTTTTTGAAAATCACCAAGACTTTTGTTTCTCCCAGCTGAAATCACTTCCTCCTGCCAAAATGCATTTTAAAAATATTGACCTTTTGCAACTACGTCACTCCGAGGCGCCATGACGCACGTCGGAAGTGATGAACAGAAACTGAAGTCGTTTTCAGTTTATTAATGTCTTTTACTTGTCGGAGTCGAGTTAATCTGTCTGTGAAGGTAACTCACCTGGTCGGGGCTGAAAGGTTTACTAAAGGTTCAAACAGCTATAGCTTACAAACTGGTACCTTCTCCATATCGCGATATTTGATACCATCTTCATACTTGCTTAAAAAGTATATTTGTCACGTGGTGGTGTGGTTGATGGTGGTGAGGAGAGATGCTGAGACTCAGGTATGAAGATGATGATGATTTAATAATGAAAGGCTCAACACTGTCCAAATACAGGCAGCACAGCAGAATGTAGCACGCAGCTAATACCGGTAGCAACTGGTAACACGGACAGAACAGATGAGCTAAGCTACCAGGACTTAACAGTTCTACCGGCCAGCTAAACAGACGCTTGACACACGTATGACAAGGATCCGACGAGGAACACAAACAACAGGGGAGACTAAATACACACGAGATAATCAAGGGAACGAGACACAGCTGGGAGACAATTAACTGGGAAGATGCAGAGACAGAGACTCACAGGGAACAGGATGACAATAAACAGGAAAAATCTCAAAAATAAACACAGAAAAACACGGATCTTAACAATATTAACATTAATAAAGTGTTGGCTGCTAATCTGCGGTCACACCAAGTTGTCAACAGTCATGATGATTGACGGCCGCCGCATCTTTCTGCTTTAAAAGTGATACAATAAAATGACAAGTTTGGTTTCCACCCTGATTTGTTTTTGATCAGCATGACGTCACGTGCAAAGGGTCAATAAAACTCGTCTGTTATTGTATCTCCAGAGTGGAAACGTCTTGTTTTCCTCCGCCATGCTGACCAACTCCTCTTCCAGGATCCTCTGCCTCTTCAACGCCTCCCTCCATCCGATCACCTTCTCCTGCTTCAGCGACATCAACCATCACATACATTACTACTCCTACACCCTCACCAACCTCCTCCTCATCCTCCCTCTGTACCTCTTCGTCTTCTGGATGGGTTTCCAGAGATGGCGCTCCGACAGGCCGGCTGCAGGACAGAACAGCCACACAGACGTCTTCACCTACTGGATGGGGGCAACAGAGACCGTCTCTTGTTTGGGGTTCGTATCCTTCGCTTTCGGCGTTGGAACCTGCAGAACAGCCATCGTGGTGTTTGGTTTCTACCTCGTCTCCTTGGCTTCGCCTGCACAGACTGTGTTTCACTGTCTGACCTGCATGGAGCGCTATCTGGCTGTGGTTCACCCCATCGTCTACATGAAGCTGAAGAAGTCACAGGGAACCAGAGTCAGAAACGTCTGCATCGCTGTTGGTTGTCTGCTGAGCTTTGGGATGTTTGCTTTGGTTCCCGTGTTTTACCCTCACTTCCCCACCTCAGTGTACTTCTCCATCTTCGCCTTCGTCATCACGACTGTGAGTTTCTGCAACCTGGCTGTCTTCTGTGTCCTGATCAGCTCTGGAATGAAGACGGATCAGACAAAATGGAGGGCGTTCCACACCATCCTGGCCATAACCGCCACGCTGGTGCTGAGGTTTTCTGGACAGAGCGCATCCATGGCCATTCTGCATCCAAACCACAGAGTGGAAAATCACTGTGAAATCTTTCTCACCGGGTTCTGGTTCTGTTTGCCAAGCAGTCTGGTTCTACCGCTGCTGTTCCTGCACAGGAACGGGAAGCTAAGCTATCAGAAATGAAGCGTCAGACCTTGAGTCACGTCTCAAGAAACTAATTACTGGAATCTGAGTTCTTGCTGTACAATTATGCATGAATAGAAATACAATCAGGTTTGTCTGTTATAGATGATTAAGCAAAGATTAAAATGTAGATGGATGGAAGATGAATCCTGTTTTACTAATAAAATGTTAGAGGTCAGAAGGGAGAGGTGGATAAATGCTGGACTGAAACAACCAATGTTTTGTGTTTAGTATTTTTCTTTTAAAATAAAGACAACCTGGATGATGTTAAGAAAGTAAAATTAAAATAAGCTAGTTTCAAAACTTAACTGTTTTGATTAAAATAGCCTAATTATAGCTATAACATTTATAACGTATTCTGGGCTATTGACCTTTGTTTTACCTGTAGTTAAAGCAGATTGTTTGCCAAGATCAGTAGCAATCAGTAGGAAGCTCCAGTTTTTCACACTGATCTGTGAAAGCAGCAGGAGATCAGGAGAGTCTTTGCTTCCACCTTATTTAGACAATGGTGACAACTGGTGTTTGATCTTGTGAATAAATTGCAGGGAGTTTCTAACTTTAAAAGGGTCAGAGGCAGGTCCTGGTTGGATGGGCAAAGATACACCTTATTTGAATAAATTAAGAATATAAAACTTTCTACACAAAGTAATAAATTAGACTTGCGCTTGCAGTTCTCCAAAGACGTCTTTGCTATTTGTTTGTTGTTTCCATCTTTTGTTGTTTTTCCTTTTCTCTGGTAAATTTATGTGTTGTTTGTGCTCTGAGGTTTCTGATGTTTTGTGATGATCTTTTCTGGTGATAGTTTGCATCTGTCTTGAATAAATGCTGGTTATTGTGACGCTGTTATCTCTATGTGGCTTTTGTTTCCACGCATGGAATAATTGAATCTAGGAGCCCAAGAGAAAATAACGAGCCAGAAGTTAATGATTTTATTCTCTTAACATTGACAAACTGTCTTGATTACTTCTTAACACTTATCAAATATCCCCATGTTAGCATCCATTACTCAAGTTTAGCTTAGCATCTGACATGAGGTCGCTTTCCTGCTCGTGGTAGAAACTTCAAAACTTGTTTAAAAAGTGATTTAAAAACTGTTTTTGTGAGCTAAATCTAGCTAAGCTGGAAAACAACCACAATGCAGGAGACAGAATGTGAAACATTCTTTTATCTGGATGAAAAAGGAAAAAACTTGCAAAATGAAATTGATCAAACCTGTCAAACAGCCCCTCCTCTTACAGGATTAAACCTTATAACAACTTCTATCTTCACTGTAAATTTCTCTCAGGCCTTCAGGTTGTTTAGCCTCATTGAGCCTCATTAGCTAAACCAGCTGCCTAACATTCATCACATCCCTGTTAGCCATTAGCTTTGCCTTCTCTTCATCAGTCAACATGATGTCAGTGGTTTTGTTTATCTACCTGCAGCCTTAAACGATCATAACTTTCGGTGGTTGCTCAGCAACCAGCACAGCCAATCGTATCCACAGATCGTTCCCTGCAGCGTCCTGCAGACCTTTACTCCTACCTGCCAAGATCTTTATGAAATATTATGCAGATTGTCAAGACTGTACTTGGTTTTAATCCCTTTTCTGTCCAGAAATGAACTCTTGAATACCAATAATATCAGTTCATGATATCAGAAGCAGGTCAATCTGTCTCTGTCCATTAGATGATCGGAACATGCAAAGAAGCAAAGGTCTTGTATGTTTTGCACAAACACAAATCCATCATCAATAATCCTCTGAAGCCGCTTCACATGTTTCACCTTCTTCACTTTGACAAGCGAAATGTTTTGGTCGTCAGCAGCTTCCAGCTCAGTCTGGGCCGAGACGAGTAAGAATCCAGATCTGAATCTGACTAGATTAAATCTGGAGGTGGAAGGAAACGACGTTTCTGACATCAGCAGTAATGAAATCAGGTCGTTAGGAGATTCTGCTCCATATTCAAATCATCTCTTCAGAAACTGACCTCAGCTCAGTCAGGCGTCATTTGTGGTTTTCATGTCAAGCAAAACCAGGATTTTGTTTATTACTCAACCTGTTTTATCAAAGGTAAATGATAAATGGACTGAACTGAACTTTTCCAGTCATGTTGACCACTCAAAGTGCTTCACACTAGAGTCACATTCATCCATTCACACTCACACATTCATACACGATACACAGATCGGCAGGCAATAAATGTTGGGAAGGGAAACGACTCGATGCCGGACGGAGCAGAGAAGCGTTTTTATCTGATTGGATGGTTTAGTGCAGGGTAGGTCTGAAACATTTAATCATCTAAAGAGTTTTAACACTTCACTCATTTTCTATTTATGTGTTTATTGATAATCTGCAGTTAAATTTGACTGAAAGTGATAAAATATTGAGTGTTTTAACTGATCTGGATGCATTTAGCTCCATTAGAGACGGATGTGTATTTATTTTATATTAATGTGTGTATGAAAACTTCTTTGTAGCTATTCCAACATTTGGTAAAAATGTGGCTCAAGTCTTGAGTAACTTATCAAAACATCAACCAAAATATAAAGTTATATGAAAATGTTGATGTTTTAGAAACAAATAGGAAATTAATTTATGATAATAACAAAATTCAGGCAAAATACATATTATTTCCAATGAGTTTCTTTCAAAATAAAACTCATGAAACATGTGAATTGTTGGTTATTATTCTTCAGTCAGTGAAGCTGCTCGGTTTCTCCTGTTCTGGTTTGTCTATGAGGTAAATTTTCCTGACACCTGAAGGTCACCAGCAGTCCGTTTAAATTTACAGAGCTAATTATTACTATGCAACATTAATATTTGTGTCACTAACTTCTAATTCTCAGTGTTTTCAGAATACAAACCAGTTTCCTGTTGATTTTGGACCAAACCTTAAGGCTGATTAACATTTTTACTGTTTTCCATGTTCCTGTTGTTAAATTTCTGTTTATTTTCTCATTTTCTTGCAGACCATGTCCCTCATGTTTATGTCTGTCCCTTCAGTCGTCTCTCCTCTCTTCAACACGTCAAACGTCTCCGTCAGTCACTCTTTGCCAGGATGTAAGCTTTCTGTAGGATTCAAGGTCATCTATGCAGCGTACGCCTTGGCCAACCTGCTGCTCCTCCCGCTCTACGTCTTCATCCTCCGCCTGGGTTTCCAGCGATGGCGGCGTCAGCCATCAGCTGCTGCAGGCGCAGCAATCAGCCACTCCGACTTCTTCACCTACCAGATGATGATTGCTGGGATTTTGGATGTCTTCGGATCAGCTTTTTTCATTTTGGGAAACCACCTGGAATCTCAGACAATGTTCCTGATGGGAGCGTATCTGTTAGGCTTCGTTATTCCCATTCAGACCATTTTCCACGTCCTGACCTGCGTGGAGCGCTATGCAGCCGTGGTTCATGCCATCACCTACATGAACCTGAGGGAGGCGGTGAAAGTGAGAGTCAGGAACATCAGCACGGCGGCCGTGTGGCTGACCGGTTTTGGGTTCTCTTCTTTAATGACAATGTATCTATCAAACTTTCCAACAGACGTGCTACTGCCTAGTTTGGCCATTTGCCTGATTGTTACGTTGTTCTGCTGTCTGTCTGTCCTGCATTTCCTGAGGCGTCCAAAGCCAGGGGGCGCTAGAGGGAACCAGCAGAACACCGACCAGTCAAAGAAAAGAGCCTTCAACATGATTTTAGCCATAACCGTCACTCTGGCCCTGAGGATGCTGGGTATTCTGCTTTCTGTAGGGGTTAGGAGTTTAATTTTAGTTGATGCAGAATATCTATGTGCACTGATGGACTCGGGGGTTTGGCTGCTGGTGCCCAGCAATCTGGTTTTACCGCTGCTGTTTCTGCACAGAGAAGGAAAGTTGTAGTTTCAGGATGAGAAGAAACAGAACAGCAGAACTCGACTCAAACTGTTTCTGAGCATTTTAGAAGAAAAGGGAAAGAACAACCCAAAAAATGCAGCGTCAAATCTTTCTCATGTATGGATTGTTTTTGCTGAATGGTGGATTGTTTAAAATTGTTTCAGGAATCTTAGTTCGATGCTTCCTTAATAATCCAGAATAACTGGGTTTGATTCTGTGAGTGGATTCTTGGATTACATCTGTAGATGGCGCTGTGCTCATAATTATGGTGGTTTGTTGATCTTTGGGGAAATTTTTTCCTTGCCAGGTTACAGCTCAGACTTCTGGGATGCATATCAGATGTGGTGGATGCAGCAGGATGTAGGTGGATGCAACTGGATGCAGCAGGATGCAGTTGGATGTAGCTGGATACTGCACAAAAGGGAAAGATGCAGGATGCAGCTGGATGCTGCAGGATGAAGCTGGATGCAGCAGGATTCAGCAGGATGCAGCAGGATGCAGCTGGATGCAACTGGATGTAGTAGGATGCAGCTGGATGTAGCTGGATGCTGCACAAAAGGGAAAGATGCAGGATGTAGATGGATGCAGCCGGATGTAGGTGGATGCAGCGAGATGCAGCTGGATGCACCTGGATGCTGCAGGATGCAACTGGATGCAGCTGGATGCAGCTGCATGCAACTGGATGTAGCTGGATGCAGCTGCATGCAGCAGGATGCAGCAGAATGCAGCAGGATGCAGCAGAATGCAGCCAGATGCTGCAGGATGCAACTGGATGTAGCAGGATGCAGCTGAATCCAGCTGGATGCAGCAAGATGCAGCTGGATGTAACTGGATGTAGTTGGATGCACCTGGATTCAGCTGGATGCAGCTGGATGCAGCAGGATGCAGCTGGATGCAACTGGATGCAGCTGGATGCAGCTGGATGCAGCTGGATGCAGCTGAAACCAGTTCCAGTTGACATCACCTGCCCATATTTAATGACGTTTCTGATTTCTTCATCCTGTTAGACATTTTTCCGATTAACAGAAACTAATAAATCATTTTGTTTTGCAGCTACACACAGATCTGCGTCATGCTTTGTGTTTTTAGGCTGATTTTGTCTCTCGTACTGACAGATAATAAATGTTCTCTGTTGATGTTCACACAGAAAATTTGGTGACTATTTCATCTAGATGTAATAGTTCTATGTTCATTATCTGAGCTGGTAGTTTCCCTCCCTCCAGTTCTGCCCTGTTAACTCGCCGTAGCGTTTCTACATGTTCTACTTGTGATAACATAGATTAGACAAAGTGGGATAGTAATTTGCTATGTTAAGTTCAGTAACTTTACTAAATGTTTTGAAGACATAAAAGGTGCTAGTAGTTTTGCTAATATGTACTTTTTACCTTTTGCTTGAGTCGTTTTATTATGAAGTATTAATACTTTTACTTTGTATTGCGAGTAGCTTCACTGAATTATATCTGCATCATTCTGAAATAAACTGATTTTGGAAAAATTATTTATTTTTGCTTGATTTTCTTTTTTTCTGAATTATTTTCAGTTTGGTCTTTGAAATACCAACATTTACACATAAATTTGCCCTTTGGTCCATCTGATTCTGTCGTTTACTTGAGCCGCCTTTCTACAAAACACTGTTTTACTCTGACTGTGTAATTTTTAAACAACTACTTTCTGCTTTTACTTGAGTAAAAAGTAGTTGAAGTAGTTCTACTTTTACTCTCTTTTTAGATTTGACCAAAACACTTTAAAACTGGAGCTTAAAAACATTAAAACACATGATTAGAAAACTTAAAGTCTGTATGACCAGACTGTGATACTTTAACTGGATCTCTCTGGTCAGAACACGGTCAGCATCGCCTCAGGTTCACATCAGACCAGAAACATTCTGCATGAGAAACAAACAGACACACCACCATCTAGTGGTGAGGAATAAATTAAATCATATCCGTACAAAATAAATATGGATACAGAATCAACTTCAATACTTAACTTATAAATGATAATTTAAAATGTCGGGAAAACAAAGGAGACAAATGTTGTTTTCTAAATGTTATTAGTTTCAGTTTTAACTGTTGTATTAGAAACAGTTTTAATGTTCAGTTTTTAACTTCATCCTGTAACATTAATAATTATAAATGGACCCGTCACTTTGATTTTCCTGAGCCTCTGATGTAAAGTTATCGGTTTGTTGTTAACATGTTTCATGCAGCTGAACAAACTCGCTCATCACTCATGGTTTTTATAAGATGCAAAATGCTGCCTGCTGCCTGATAATCTGCACATTTCCAGCTGTTAGAGGAGGAAAAGTTTGAACTCAACCTGCTGGGAGTCAGACTGAGTGAAGAGGAGAAGAAACAGAAAACTACTGCAGAGACGGTTGGACCTTTTCATAAATTCATAAAAATAGATTCAATATGGTTGGTTTAGATAAATGTTGTTTTTAAACACTTCAGAGTTTTAGTTGTAGTTTAAATTTACACTAGTAACACCAAATGTTTAGTTGAGGTTAATTTGAAATGTGAATATGTGATTTTATTTCAATACATTCTGGTTTATATTGGTTCAATCATTTCTGAAAAGTTAAGAAAACAAAATCCCCGTTTTGTTGGCACATTTATTTTCTGTATCAGTGCATTAAGACATTTTAATGTTCTTTAGCAAAAATGACCTTAAAAAATCAAGTTCTGACGCAAAGACTTTTCATAAGTCTTATTACTGGCAGATTATTCAACTTAAAACACGAGAAAAACGTCTTAATGTGAAATAATCTGCCAGTGGAGCAAAAACTTCTTCATCAATGGTGAGAAATTAAAACAACCTCCTGTATCTGGCTGTAAAAATAGTTACAAGTAAGTTTTGTCTTATTTCACATTTACTGAGAAATGTGCAGAAATAATGCAATAGATTTTCTGATTTTACTTTTTATAGGTTTATATTAAAATGAACATTGTTCTTTTACTCTGAATAAAAGAATAAACAACATGTCCCTAAAATTACAAACAAAAATTTTGTATTAATTTGCAGAAAATGAGAAATAGTCAAAATATTGAAAATGATGCTGAGCTTTCAGACCTCAAATAATGTAAAGAAAACAAGCTAATATTGATTTAGAAATAACAAGAATAATGTTTTAACTCAGGAACAGTTCAGGGATCAACGTTTGGCAGAATAACAAGGAGGTTTTCAGTCTTAGTTTTTTCCACAGTTGTATTTCCAAACCTCTAACTAACTGATGTGACCTCAGAACGACGTACAGTGAGAAACTGATGAAATGCCACCAGTAACAGACAGGAGGGTAAATCCTGCACTTTGTTTCTACAGCTGAAGTGACAGACATGGAAATCTTCCTGATATCTCAATGTCTGTGGCAAAGAGCTGGATCGTTGTCAGACCTGCTCAACTTAATGATCAGCCTTAGAAAGTGATG
This sequence comes from Micropoecilia bifurca, assembly GCA_903067075.1. Classification (NCBI taxonomy): domain Eukaryota; kingdom Metazoa; phylum Chordata; class Actinopteri; order Cyprinodontiformes; family Poeciliidae; genus Micropoecilia; species Micropoecilia bifurca. The sequence goes on along the minus strand of CAEGAF010123525.1, from coordinate 10,917 downwards.
CATCAAAAGCAGCCAAAGATATTTATTAGTTCATCTGTCCAACAAAACATGTCTCAAAATCCTGAGTCAGGGAAACTGAAGTTCCTCGTCCTGCTGTTTCTGCAGGTCATGTCCACCAACTCGTCTTGCTCCAGCTCCTCTGCTGATCTGGTTTATCTGGCCTGCCTGAGGTCCAGTGGGAGCAGAGCCACCAACACCATGTTCTCCATCCTCAGCATCTTCCTCCTCCTGCCGCTCTACATCCTCATCCTCAGCCTGGGCTTCCAGAGATGGAGGCGGCGCCTCAGGTTGAGCCACACCGACTTCTTCACCCACAACATGGTCGTCCTGGAGGTTTTCTGTGTTCTGGGCTCGGCGCTCAACACCTTCAGCCTCTACATCCACAGCTTCACCGCCTTCATGCTGGGCTTGTACTTGTTCAGCATCACGTTACCGGCGCAGACGCTGTTCCACGTCCTGACCAGCTTAGAGCGCCACCTGGCGGTGGTTCATCCCGTCACCTACAGGCGCCTCAGAGAGTCACTCGGACTCAGAGTCAGAAACCTCAGCACCGCTTGTGTTTGGCTGCTGGGCTTCGGCTGGGCAGGAGTCACGGCGTGGTACAGTCCTACATTTCCCACAATCCCCTTCTTCTCCCTGCTGGGCCTCTGCGTTGCTGCGATGGTGTTTTTCTCCCTGTCTGTCCTTCGCGCTCTGACTGGGTCCAAACCCGGCCAGCAGCAGAGGGACCAGTCAAAGCACAAGGCTCTCCAGCTGATCGTGGCCATAACCGGCGCTGTGCTGCTGCGGCTCGGCGGCCTGTCCGTCTGTCTGGGTCTGACTGACCTGGTTCCGATGGACCCAGGGGATCTGTGCGCCGTGATGGACTCGGGATTGTGGCTCACGGTTCCCAGCAGTTTGGTTCTACCGCTGCTGTTTCTGCACAGGGCAGGAAAACTGACGTGCTGCAGAACCAAAGGTCCGGAGTGAAGAACCGGGGGAGAAACTTACTGTTTTTACACTAAATACAGAAATACAATTAATCGATCGTAGAATCTAAACTGGATTTTAAAACATGTCAGAGTCAGAGGTGGGCAAAATATGCAAAAGTTATAATAAGAGTAGAAGTACTTCAAAATGTTTTTACTCAAAAGTAAAAAAAAAGTATTTGTTAAAAGATCAATTAACTGATCAGAATATCAATCATTTAATACTTAAAAATTACGTAATCAGAAAGATAAAAATGTAAAGTTAAGTGGAAAAGTTGAATCAAAATGTTTCATATTAACAAATAATCATGAAATTAGGCAAAATATTTTTTTTAAAAATCATTTTCAGTAAAAAACGGATGAAACTTAAATAAAAACTGCAGGTGTGACTGGTGAACCTTTGGTTAAAATATGTTTGTTTTTCATTCAGTGGTTAGAAAATACAGAAATTTAACACAAGTAAGAGTAAAAATACTTCATATTAAAATTACTTGAAGTTCAATGTAGTAAAAATACTTTCAAAAACAAAAAGTTAGTACCCAACTCTGGTCATAAAGCTGAAATTAAATTTAATGAAACATCAACTTTGCAGAACCTGCTGCTGGCAGAGCTCTGACTTCACTCAGGCTCAATTAATGTACCAGAGTCTGATTATGAGCCACAGTTTTAGGTCAAATATCAAAATAAAAATGAACAATAAAGAAACAAAATCATGTAAAACTTGATATAAACAGGAATGAACTTATCCAGATCAGAGATGTGTTTCCTAAACCTCAATCTAAATGTCATTTCAGCAGCCGGACGTCGGCGCCTCACATGGACTGGAGTTAGAAAACCACCAGATTCATCCGAATCAAACGGGACATTTGACACTTTATGTCTGTAGAGACATATAGTGTCAATTAGGACCCAACATTTAATAAGTTCAGACACTAAACACTCTGATCAGTCACATCTAGAATGAAACAAAAGCACCTGGTGGAGGATCTGTGATGCTTTGGGTCTTTTGGTCTCTAAAGGAATCATGTTAGAGCTCATGGCACAAAGAATGTTTTAAAAAATGAAATAAAATCTGCCAGAAACATGAGAACATGGCATCATTTTCACATTTAACAAAACCTCTTTCAAACCAAATGACACAGAAAAGGTTTAACAAAATCCATCTTCGCTTTTAGTTTTAAAATTTTTCACATGTTTTTAGAGGTTGGTGAGAAAAAATGAGAAGTTTGTTGTATGTGTGTCTCATTTCCCTGCTGATGTTCAGACTCTGTCTGTCATAACATTTAATGGAAACTAAAACAACAAAAGGAGCCGCAGTGAGTCGTCCTTCCAGCTCCGACGAACCCGGGGCTCAGATTTGTGTTTTGCTGGTGCAAACATGCAAAGATGTTTGTTTTAGTGAGTCAGTGGCGTGTTAAGATGACGGTCCTGACAGGAGGCTCATCAGTCACTGTCAGGAGGAACCGGGAATCCAGCCGTCATCAATTTGAATACGCAGAGGAATCATCTGTAAAGGTACTGAGAGCAAGTTTAACATCATTTAATAACAGAACGCATGATGTAAAGAATGAAACATGGACAGAAGTGTTTATCTTCAGAAAGTTTTGTTCTGTGTGTGTGGAAATAGTCAGACTTGTCAGGAAATTAAAACTTCAGAGTAAATAAGCAGGAAAAAATCAGTTTTTGGTCATTTTGACTGTAGAGATGAAAGCAGTTCAATGTTTTCAGCTGGGTTTTGTTTCATTGGTCAGTTTAACATCGACTGATCCCACAAGTTTAAATTGGCTGAATCTGTAAAACCTGGTTGAAGATCATATTATTCCAACATTGAAACATTAAAACTGACTCTGGTTTGCTTGTTGCTCTGTTTAAAACCGTTTCTGTTAAATACATTCGGCCCAAGTTCATGTAAAGAACCGACAGGTTTTCATTGAAAACATGAACATCATCAGCATAAAACGTGATACATTTCTGGCTCAGAGATCATCAGGCTTTGTTTCCCCTGGTCTTCCGTTGACAGATCATGGTTTCCTCTGGAGACTCGCTGTCTAATCACTCTGACTCCCTGTACGCGCGGTGCCAGCAGTCGGTGGGCAGTCAGGTCATCTTCGGCCTCTACACCGTGTTCGTCATCTTCATCCTCGGCCCGCTTTTCGCCCTGATCCTCTTCCTGGGTTTCCAGCGGCGCCGGCGCTGCTCGTCTGCAGCGATGAGCAGCACCGACTTCTTCACCTACAACATGATGGTGATTGAGCTCCTGGGCGTCGTCGGCACCGTCCTGTACACCATAGGGGACCTTTGCACCGGAGAGCCGGCGCTGATGCTGGGCGTGGTTTGCTCGGCCCTGCCGATGGACGGCCTGGTTCTGTTTCACCTGCTGACCTGCCTGGAGCGATACCTGGCCGTCGTCCATCCCATCGCATACATGCATGTGAGAGACGCGGTTCGGGTGCGAATCAGGAACATCGGCGCCGCTGTGGTCTGGCTGCTGTCCTGCGGCGGTATGATCGTGACTCGGCAGTTTTATCCCGATTATCCTCTCGTGCCGATGTTTTCCCTTCTCGGTGTGGCGATATTCGGTATGCTGCTCTGCTGCGTGCTGGTCCTCCGCGCTCTGGTTCGGCCCGGACCGGGCCAGGAAGGCGGGAAGAAGCAAAACGTCGACCAGTCCAAGAAGAGAGCTTTCCAAATGATCATGGCGATCACAGGCGCGCTGATTCTGCGCTGCGTCGGCCTCCTGTTCTGGTTGGGCCTCGTAGGTTCGGAAACTACTGACATACAGTTTCTCTGCATCTTCATCGATTTGGGAATATGGCTGACGGCTCCCAGCAGTCTGGTTCTCCCATTCCTGTTTTTGCACAGAGCAGGAAAACTGTCCTGCGGTCAGCAGAGCAACGAGTCTGGATGATTCAAAATGTCTCCTCAGTGATTCTTTAGAATAGGGATAAAATGGGTTTTAATTTTCCCATATTTTTTTTTGTTATTTCTCAACCTTATGTATGAAAATATGACAAATAATGTTTTTAAATATAAAGATGCTGAGGTTCAGGCTCCCAGTTGCAACATTTAAAAAAAAAAAAAAATACATTTTTAATCGACCTGATCCAGAACGTTGTCATCCTAATCTGACAAAAATGAATTAAAAATCATTTTTAATGTCCCTAATAGTGATATTTTTACTCATTTTACAGACAAATGCTTTTTAAGAAACAAAATCAATATTATTTAAAACAAAAAACCATAAAAAGTCCATCTGACGGAGTCGACACAGAACTGAAGGTGACAAACTAGAGAGTAAAATGAAAACTTGGTACATGTGAAGTGATGCAATTTATGTAAAATACATTAAAATGAATTAACTGCACATTTTTCCTCACAGAGGTGACAAAAAGCCAAACTACCTCAATTTATATGAAGTTAATCTGAAGGCGGCCATATTGTAGCTCATCAGGTCCATGAAATCTTTACATTTTACCAAAATTAAGCTTTTATTTCACAAAATTTCATCAAAGTTTTGTAAATTGTCAATTACGGTGTCGACACATCATTCTGACGGTGTTGACAAAAACTAAGGACAAATTTCAATGGAGTTAGAAAATATATAAAAATAATGTTTAATTCAATGTATTGATACCTTTATAATACTACTTACTACTTATACTTAATTGTCATGATTTTAGTATTTCTTTAATTGTTTTAAACTATTATAATGTCTTAAGTTTTGCTCCTGGACAAAGGCTTTTACTGGCATCATCCACCGACTACAATGTTTAAAATAAAAAAAATATTCAGCAAATACCTGGAAAATATACATTGTTGTGTCACATGACCAGGTTAGTTTAGTCAGATATTTGAACAATATATATTTTGTGTATATTTTATTCAAATTGTGTGCTTTATCCATAGGACCTGATTTGTCCCTGATCTCAAGAATCACTGTCCTACTGACTTAGTACAAAAATAACCTTGTTGTCCAGATGTCGTCTGGTGTCTCTGAGAATAACAGCATCAACATCAGCTCTGCTCAGACATTCAGGCGCTAATATAACGATTTACCTTCACATTAATTTACCGGCTACATTAACATGACATGTACAAAACAGCAGGTAAACAGAGAAAAAGTGAAATTCTGTTTTTCTCATTGGATCCAGAGGTGATGTTTTGAGGAGCTAAATAGGAACATTAAATAGTAAGATTATTAATTTAAATATTTATCTACACATGCACTCAGCTGTGAACATCTAATCCAAACTGTTTTAAATGTCTCATGCATGTTACTTGGGATTGTCCTTGGAGTCCTTATGTTGGTCAGGAAGTCAGACGGACTAATCAGAGGAGACGTGGAACAGCTGAGAGAAAACAAGCAGGAAACTGAGGAAGACTAATAAACACAAATGAACTAATCAACCACACATCAGGTGAAAAAGACTCAACTGAAAGAACTGGAGCAGAACCAAGTATGAACGAAAAACCTGAACACAAACGATGAATGAATATGGCAACACCATAGTAGCAATAATGATCACAGAGAACCAGACTATGGCAAGACCTTTAGAACAAAATTAAGGAAACGATGGAAACATAAACCTGAATGAAAACCAAACGACCCCATAACCTTTACACTGTTCCAACAAACTCACTATTTATTCTGTGTTTTGGTCCAGCTATATAATATATAAGTCAATATAATATTTACTTGTCTTATTTTTATTATTATCCATTTTTCTGTCCATTTACTCACATATATTGGGTTTGGTGATGTATTTGAAGTGTATTTATCTATTTTTGCCTGGTGTTGTAAAAATAAAAATATGTCAGAGGTTACAGCCTCTCTTGATCAGCATCAAGTTTAAATAAAATCTCTTTTTTCCACACATCCAATAATTAATAAGAAATTAAAAACAAAGCGTGTTTTTCTTCTTCATGTTGTGGTTTAATATAAAAAGCTCAGACATTATGCAACAGCAGGGAATGTGACTCTGCTGCTGTCTGATGCAAATGTAAAATGCAAAAACATCTGAGTCATTTTTCATTTCTCTTATGGAAACATAAACGCGTGGAAGCGAAGCGACACCTGCAGAAACTCGCTTCACCTGATTTGTTTCTGATTTGGTTGAGGTTTTTCTGTCTGGGCTTAAATTCTTATTTTTCAATCTGCAGCCGAAACTCATCCTGACCTGATGAACTGTGATGTAAGAGTTATGCAGAGTTATGTTGAAAGTCATCTTTTAATTTTACAGACCTGAATATAAATGTATTTATTTAGAATCTGCAGAGGAAGCTGGAGATTAGGGTGATGGCAAAGAGGCTCACTGAAGATAAAACATCAGAAAACATTCAGAAAGATGCTTAGAGGATTTATTAAGGCTTTGATTTCTATAGTTACAATAAAATATCTAACACTGATTATTAAGAAGAGTATAAATGATTCCACATCATTACAAATTATTTAATGAAAACTGAAATACAATTTTATTAATCTCACATTGAATGAATAAATCTGTTTATTCACCTTTTGTGTTGTTTTAATGTTTTGAGTGACGTGTTTCATTTCATTTAATCATTTTTGTTGAAATAAAAGTGAATTTCAACCCAAATGTGCAAAAGTTTGAATCATTTTTGACTTAAATGCAAAGTTTCACTTGTTCAAAATATTTTACAAAATTCAAGCTGTGCAGCGACAAGAAGACACTGAGGGGACAGGAAGAGAGACAGGAAGTTCCTGTACCGGTACAGGTACAGGAACAGGAAGTGGGACAGGAAGTCAGACAGGAAGAGGGACCAGAAGAGAGACAGGAAGTGGGACAAATAGGGGGACATGAAGAGGGACAGGAAGTGGGACAGAAAGAAAGTGGGACAGGAAGAAAAACAGGAAGAGGGACAGGAAGTGGGACAAATAGGGGGACATGAAGAGGGACAGGAAGTGGGCCAGGAAGAAAGACAGGAAGAGAGACAGAAAGAGGGACAGGAAGTGGGACATGAAGTGGGACAGACAGACAGACGGACAATAAATGTGCATTTCTAAAATAAAACTGGAAACACTCGGCATTAAACGTCCTTTTTAACGGCTGCAGGTCTTTTCTTGTTTTGCTCGTGTTTCTCTGAATGAAGGACTGATGCTAAGCTAACAAGAATCCTTTTGGAGATTATCAGGAAGAGCATTTCTGAAATAATGGCAGCCATTTTGTTCTAGTATTTAATGGAGTTTATTGATCAAATGAGAAACAGTCATGATCCTGATGTGCTACATTCACTGCAAAAGACACAAAATATGAACTATTTTTGAAAGTTTGCTCTGCAGATACATTGTAAATAACAAGATAAATTATCTTGTTTAAGTCAATATTTCTTGTTTCCTGTGACTGTTTTGAATTCAAAATATTCAAAACAGTCACATTTTAAAGCCTTTTTTCAGTTTAACAAATCTCTGTCTCTATCCAGGTTTCTGTTAAGAACAAAATATCCAGATTATGTTCAGGAACTAAAAATATCCAGTGTTTACCATGTTACTGGTATTTTCTATGTGGAAATTGATTTGATTTTTATGAGAATACATTTTAGTTTTTGGAGCTGATTGTTGTTTTATCTGCTATGATTTAATCTGAACCAGAAAACAAGAATAAAACTCAGGCGTTTTGTCATCAGTATGTTTTATTTGTTTGATATATATTAATAAAACATCAGAAAACAAAAGGAAACAGAAACAGTAAACAATGTCACCTTTAAAAGTTATATTCTCAAACTCAGTGGTAACATTAAATTATCTAACGTATCTAATTTTACTTCTCGGTTATCTTCAGCAGTAAGACAATAAACACATAATATATGACTGATTAACTTATTTTTGGAACTTAACTGCAACTCAGAGTTTTTAATAAGACAAAAATAGAAACATTTTCAAACTGATCTATGATTTCTCAGAAACAGGTGGAGGCAGAACGTCTTCGCCCAGCAAACTAAATTACAAAGCTTTGCTTTTTCACACAACTCGGTCATCTTTTATACTTCATAAAATAGATGTGAAATTAATGAGAAATAAACGTCGCCAGCTGGTCAATGACAGGAATTATGGCACCAAATCACCAACAAAACAGCCGAATGACAACAAAACCATTTACTGGAAACCATGAAGCATAAAGACGGAGAGCAAAGAGGCCCAGAAACCCGACTTTAAACTATGAGGAAAATCCAATGGAAGGAAAACATTTCAGTCAAATTAGACGGATTAAGGAATGTGTGTGAACTTCTGATTTTAAAGTGCTAAAAAGTCTCTAATTTAACAAATAAATCTAATTTTGATTAAATTTGGTTTGGAGTCAGACTGGGAGAATAAAAAGTTTTATTTTTACAGCTTATTAAAACATTAAGTGTGTTGGAAACATCGGCTGATCAACCCCATGCGTCTATTAGCCACATTTCATCCACACTAGTGGCTTAAAAAGCACTTTATGAAAGCCTTGGTTCCAAAAATCAGAACATTATCATTATTTTTGGGTTTGGATCAGTAATTAAATTATAAAGTAGTTTCTAAGCTTGTTCTCACTCACGTTTTCTGGTTAGAAATGACCTTTTGACCCCTGCGGTTTGCTGCCCTGGTTCCTGCAGCTCGGTAGTTTTCCTGCTCGGTGCAGAAACAGAAGCGGGAGAACGAAGCTGCTGGGCAGAGACATCAGCTCTGTGCACTGCGCCGAGAAGCAGTCAGCGTCTCCGCTTCTAACCACCGAGCTTTTAACGGCCTCACACACCGACGCGCCGCCTAAGCTCAGCAGCAGCACCGCCATGATGAGCAGCATGGCGTAAAACGCCCTGAGCTTTGACTGGTCCGCCTGCTCTCTGTCTCTGCCGCGGGCCGGAACCTGCTGCTGCTGCTGCTGCTGCTGGTGCTGCTGCTGCTGCAGAGTCCAGAGAACCGAAACGCAGCAAAAACTAATGACAAGCAGCAGAAACGCCATGTGGAAGAAATACAGAATCAAAGCATCTTTATCATCAATGAAGGAGAAGGTCAGAGCGGCGCAGGCGGCGCAGCTCAGCCAAACACAAGCGACGCTGAAGTTTCTGATGGCGACGCCAGCAGAGGCTTTGTGGCGCAGATAGGAGATGGGAAAGACGGCGGCCAGGTAGAGCTCAACACACGTCAGCATCTGAAACTGAGGCTTCACGCTCAGCATGATGAAGATCACAGACTGGCTGAGCACATTCATCCGTTCATCTCCTAGCAGGATGTTGGTGGTGAAGCAGATGCTGGCCAACACTTGGACCGTCTCCATCGCCGCCATGTTGTAGGCGAAGACGTCGGAGTGGCTGGACGCGGCGCGGGAACGTTTCCTCCGCCGCCGGCAGCCCAGGACCACAACGGAAACCAGCAGAGGGACCTGGAGGAAAACGTTGGCCACAGCGAAGGCCGTGAAGGTCCAGAAGGGGATGAAGAAGGTGCTGAAGCTGCACGACGTGGAGGAGTTCAGGGCGGCCATGTTGGAGTTACCCGACATGTTCAGGCTCACCGACATCTGGACAGGAAACGAAGCAGAGCAGCAGGGAAAACGGAGTGAAACGTCTGGAAAAATGTATCTGAGTGTTTCACAGAGAATCACCAAGCAGAGAAGAACCAACCAGGCTGGACTGAACAAACACCAACCTGTTAATCCATCAGACGTTCAGGCAGAATCCTGATTGGAGCCGTTTTAGTTGCAGATCTCTGACTTTACATCTCAGAATATCTTAAATTCTGTAAATTCATGTCTTTGATCATAAAAAATATCTTCATTTCTTGGAACTGAACGACGTTTTGAGTGACGTATTGTCACTTAATAGCTTAAATTATTTTTACCACAAGAGATTTAGGCAAAAATTCCTATTATTTTAGGAATGTGACAAAATGTTGGTGTTTTGTCAGAAATGTTCTCCTCCACAGCCACATTCTTATGTTTGTCTTATGTCTACAATGTCCTTAGTTTAATTCATAAGCAAACAAATCCAAACATTGCATCTCATTGCTGAAGTCAGTTCATTTCTGCAGCTCAGCAGGAAAACATGCAGCAGAATAAAACTCCTGAATGTGTTTGAGACGATGAGGATGGAGAAAATATGTTTAGCTTTTATATTTGTATAACTCACATTGTAGCAAACCTAGAGGTTGTTTCAAGAAGAAATAATTAGGATATTTAACCTCAGATCGGCAGCTTCCACCAACGTGACGCCATTTAGAAACACAAAACCAGAACCACTGACTGGACAAACTTCTAACATCGGCTACAGTTTTAAATCCTGCTGATGTTAAGAGTTTATCTTTGAAAGTTGGCAAAGACAAACAGCTGATGTCTGACTATCTGTTAGCTTCTAAAAATGATATAAATTTCAATATATTTTTTGTAATATCACAGAAAAATGTCACCTTTCTACTAGATGTAAGGGAAATATGATCAATAATAACTTCAGTTTCCAGTGTAGAATATTTTACACCAATAAAATTCAGGAAATAAAATCTGGTTTGGTTCTAAAAACCTGGAGCAGACAAGACATTCCCAAAACATCAAAATGAAAAAAATGAAAAATTCAGGAGAATTTTTACCCAGATAATAAAATACATTGAAGGACTAAATAATTTCCACTAACACTCACCTCAGTCATGAATTTATTTGGCTCGTCGTTTAAAACTTAGAGCTGCTGACAGGCGCCTCACAAACGGAGATAAACATCTGACAGCAAACAGACGGAAAATCATTCAGAGGATTTTTGCATTTTACAGAAGCAGCACATCTTTTATTCTAATGTTTCCGGTAAATTTAAGAAGGCAAATGATTTTACAGATCATTGATGAGCAGAAAGACGAGCACAAACACCACAGAACACAAATACATAAAAAATATAAATCATGTGTGTGTGTGTGTGTGTGTGTGTGTGTGTGTGTGTGTGTGTGTGTGTGTGTGTGTGTGTGTGTGTGTGTGTGTAT